>VDFB02257582.1:511554-532290 GCA_007258455.2 Sequoia sempervirens | reverse complement strand
AAGAGCTTCCAAAGGACTAATAATGCTACCTATCAGAGTGGGACCTGTTGTGAAAAATACATTTTGTCAGGTTCTAGATCAGGATCTTTCCTATAACATACTTTTGGGTCGCCCATGGATTCATGATATGCAAGCAGTACCATCAACGTACCATCAATGCCTCAAGTTTCTGTATGATGGACAGGAAATAACTATACAACCTGATTACAATAGCACCCAAACTTGTTCAAATCTTCGAGCAACTCAAGACGCCTTTGTGCCACATAATAGGTAGGCTCTTGTTTTTTCTTCTTCCAATCTACAAGACCAATTGCAAGAACTGACAAAGAATCTTGACACCAAGCTACATTTCAAAGACAAAGGAGTAGGCGAATATTCGCTATCCCTCTCTACCTTACCTCCTTCTCCAAGGTCACATGGTCAGCCAAACCCATCAAATCAAAAGATTGCAATAGCCTCTACATCCCAAGCTTCTGTGTCAATCACAAAGTTTGATGGACAATTCATTAAAGCTAACACCACCAAAGAAGAAGCTGAAGATAGGGACATCCTAAGTTGGCTATACAAAGATGAAGATGAATCTCTCTTGCACATCAAGTTACCTACTGAGCAATATGGCAAAGGGTATACTATCATGCAAAGAATGGGTTATGAAGGAAGTGGTCCTATAGGAAAAAGAAAAGAAGGAATCATTGAGCCAATTCAACCTATTTCAATACATCCAAATGATAAAACAGGACTTGGATATGGTAAAGATACAGAAGAGTCAACTTCACAGCAAGCACAACAAACTCATAAAGGAGAATCAATTTCAAATAAACCCCATGAAGATGTCGTTCTACAAAAATTTTATGGGTCAATTTTTCAATTGCAGAACAGTTCAGACACTGATTCTAATGAATACGAATGGGATGATGTCTCTGATGATACATTCTTAACAGAGAAAAGGGTGGATGTCATACACAAATTCGCACCCACGTTCTTACAAGGAGAAGGTTCAAGGCCTCCACTGGATTATGTTTTACAAAGCGATCATGACTTAAGTGAGGACGATTCATATTTTAACGAGATTGACAATCAACAGGAGAATACCATCATAGACCTTGTCCATCATGAAAATGACAACTATGTCATGACTTTGACAGTTAAAGACCTTACCCAACCTAATGATCCCATGCCTTTAGTTTATCTGGAACTTATTGATTGGGACAATGACGCACCTATCCATATCCCTACATTCCATGATGATGAGGATATTGTAAATTTCCTTTGTTCATCTAGTCAAGAAAACAATTGTTCTATCGAAGAATCTCATACTCAAGATTTTGATAGGGAGGGTGTCAAGTCTCTTAGCTGCAAAATAAATGAAATAAAAGATAGATCTATCAGTGAAAACCAAAAAATGGCAGTGGTAGATCACAACAAGAGAAAAATAAAGAGCGAATCCGACAATGAAAACCTTTTTGAGGCACTAAAGGATGAGAAACTTGACACTCTTCCTAAACATTATCAAGAAAGATCTATTTTGATTGAGCCAACAGAATCCATCAACATAAGTACAAAAGAGCAGCCAAAAGTCTTGCAACTTGCAGCATCATTACCAGTGGAAGAAGTATTGAAATTCACAGAGTTCCTAAAGGAGAATCAAATCAACTTCGCTTGGTCATATGCCGATATGCCAGGGTTAGATCCTAATCTGATAATGCATCATTTATCTATAAACACAGGGGCAAAACCTGTGAAGCAAAAACTCAGAAAAATGCATCTGCATGTTGCATTATTGGTTAAAGAAGAGTTAAAGAAGCTTTTAGATGTTGGATTCATTCGGTCTATTGACTATGCAGAATGGATCTCCAATATTGTACCTGTTTCAAAGCCAGATGGAAGGATTAGAATTTGCATAGACTTCAGCGATTTGAACAAAGCATGTCCTAAAGATGACTTCCCTTTGCCAAACATAGATATGATTGTTGATTTAACTACTGACCATGCAATGTATTCACTAATGGATGGGTTTTCAGGATATAACCAAATAAATATTGCACCAGAGGATCAAGATAAAACAACGTTCACATGCCCTTGGGGTACCTATTGCTGGAATGTAATGCCATTTGGGTTAAAGAATGCAGGAGCGACTTATCAAAGAGCAATGACAACCATTTTTCATGACATGATGCACACCTTCATGGAAGACTATGTGGATGACTTATTGGCCAAATGTCACACAAGAGAAGGACATCTTGAAATTTTTTCAAATATCTTTATTAGAATGGAGAAGTTCAATGTTCGACTTAATCCAAAGAAATGTGTCTTCGGTGTTAAATCTGGAAAACTCCTGGGATACATTATTTCAGAAAAAGGCATAGAGGTTGATCCAGAAAAAGTAAAAGCTATAATGGACATGTCGCCACCATGAAATATCAGTCAACTTCGATCACTGCAAGGACGCCTACAATCCATCAGGAGGTTTATAGCTCAACTGGCAGACAAAAGCTTACCATTTACACATCTATTGCATAAAAATGTTCCATTCAAATGGGAGGAAAAGTGTGAAGCAACATTCAATCAGATCAAGCAATATCTTATAAATCCACCAGTTCTAATTTCACCAATTCCAGGAAAGCCACTCATACTATATATTTTAGCAACAGAAGTATCTTTGGGAGCATTGCTAGCACAGGAGGATTCTACAGGCAAAGAAAGAGCCATATACTATATCAGCAGAACTTTAACAAGTCATGAACTAAATTACACCTTCATTGAAAAAGCTTGTCTAGCAGTAGTGTTTGCTTCCCAAAATTTGTGACATTATATGTTGGCTCATACAATTAAGCTGATAACCAAAATCGATCCACTAAAATACCTCTTAAGCAAAGCTACTTTAACAGGAAGACTTGAAAAATGGGTAATGATATTAAGTGAGTTTGACTTTCACTATGTGGATCAAAGAGTTATAAAAGGACAGGTCATCACAGATCAGCTGGCCGAAGCACCTTTACAAGAAGAAAACCCAATGCACATTGAATTTCCTGATGCAGATGTCTTCACAGCAACGATTAAGAAATCATGGACATTGTACTTTGATGGATCTTACACGCAACATGGCTCGAGGGCAGGGATTCTTTTTGTCACACCTGAAGGACATACCATTCCAAAATCATATCAGTTGATGTTTCCTTGTACAAATAACATGGTTGAGTATGAAGCATTGCTCACAGGAATGAGGATAGCATTGGACTGGCAAATTACAGAGTTACAAGTCTACGGTGATTCACAACTTGTCATTAATCAAATCAATGATGATTATCAGACTAAAGATGATAAGCTGCTACCTTACAAGAAAATGGTGGATGATTATAAAAAGTATTTTGTGGCAATCAAGTTTTCACAAATCCCAGGGATTGATAATAAAGCTGCAGATGCAATGGATACAATTGCTTCCTTGTTACAATTATCAGAAAATAAAAAATGGTACGAATTCTTGGTGGAACAATTGTTTTCTCCAGCCTATGATAATCCTGAGACCCAAGTCATATGCCATTTAACTGGTTTTGATTCACCCTTATATGGCAAGACTTATACTTATTTGAAAGATAACATCTTACCTCTAGATTTATCCCAAAACCAAAAAAGGAATTTCATACGCCAATCATCCAGTTATACCTTGATCGCCAATATCCTTTACCGACGTGGTCTTGATGGTACGCTGCTTCGATGTCTTGAACATGACGAATCTGAAAAAGCCTTACAAGAGGTTCATGGTGGTATTTGTGGGACTCATTCAAGCGGTTTAACCTTAGCCAAGAAACTTGTTAGAATGGGATATAATTGGCCTACCATGGAGAGAGAATCTTTTACTTTTGTCAAGAAGTGTTCTAAATGCCAGATCCATGGGAATCTTATTCATGCACCTGCATAGGAACTGCAGCCTTTCACTCCAACATGGCCTTTTTCTCAATGGGGACTAGATCTTGTTGGTAAAATTCATCCTTCATCATCAAATGGGCATAAATTCATCATCACAACTACAAAATATTTTACAAAATGGATTGAAGTTGTTCCTTTGACGACCGTGACCGGTAAACAAATATCTTCATTTATCCTGAATTACATCATCTGTTGATATGGAATTCCTAATTCTATAATCACTGATAATGGGAGGCCTTTCAAGAATCAGGATGTTGACAAACTTTGTGAAAGATTTCACATCCAACACAGGTTCTCTACACCTTATTATCCACAAGGCAATGGTCAAGCGGAGGCTTCAAACAAAACAATCCTGAAAATCTTGAAGAAGACAATAAATGACGCTGGTTGTGATTGGCATGTCCAGTTAAATCCAGCTTTGTGGGCATATAGAACCAGCATTCGCACACCAACAGGAGCTACCCCATATGCCTTGGTCTATGGAGCAAAATCGATCTTACCACTAGAGGTAGAAATACCTTTTCTTAGAGTCTCACTCAAGGGATTGATAAATGATGAAGACTACAGAGTGTCTCGTCTGCAAGAGCTAGAACTGTTAGATGAAAGACATCAACATGCAGCTGATCATTTGAAGGGTTATCAACAGATTATGTCCCGTAGCTACAATCATAGAGTTAAACCACAGACATTTCAAGTAGGTGACTTAGTCTTGAGAGAAAATCCATGTAATCAACAAGACAGAGAAAAGAAAGGAAAATTTGAACCCAACTTGCTTGGTCCATTTGTTATCATTGCAACATACGGTTTTGGAGCATATCGGTTATCTACGTCAGAAGGGGACCTGTTTGAAGAGCCGATCAACAACATTCATTTGAAGAAGTTCTATACCCAACCATAAAAGTCCTAAAAAATCGAGTAAAAATAAGAAAAAGTCCCAAAAATCCATAAAAATCGTAAAAGTCCCGAAAACAAACCATAAAAATCCCTAAAGTCCCACAAAATCCATAAAAATCAAAAAGTCCTAAAAACAAAATCCATAAAAATCAGAAAAAGTCCTGAGAAAATCCATAAAAATTAATAAAAAAAAAAAGTCTTGAAAAGTGCAATAAAAACAAGTGGTGAAAACTTGGCAAACAGGCGCAACTTGTGATCAAAATGGGCTCCTCTATCTATTAGCTTATGTCTTGCATTCACTTTACGACATCATCTATACATATCTATCACTTGTACATATCTATCATATCCATATCATGCAACGAGAATCCTTGTGTTTCATCATGGCTTGATGAATTTGTACATATCCATCATATTCAGGTTGTGTTTACATTGGGGGAAAAAATAAAACACAGACTAGACAAGAGAGGGGGAACGAGCCTTTTAGAACATCACAAACGGACAAATGATGGTTTTCCAAAACACAACATACATTGACGCATCAAATCAACCACAACACCAAAACGATCACTCAATGCCAATGACATCAAACAAAATGGTCCAAACAACGTTAAATCAAACACAAATATCAATGATGGATAACCAAGTTGGATGATCTTAATCTGAATAATGTTTGGAATAATTTAGGAAAAATTTGAATTGTTGGTTGATTTTCTATCATATCTCTAGAGCAATTTGATGATGTACTGAACTAGAAAAGCAAGGAAGGAGTATGATTTTTCTTTGTCTGTTGTTTGTGAGCGAATCATTAGTACTATGCAAATTGGTTGTGAGACATGCTCTACTACGTATCATTGATGACATTTCAAAATTTGCATAGGAAACGGGTTAACTCTTGTTTGTTTATGCAAGCGATACTCAGGTCATCTCGGTTCAATTATACCTAGATGCTTGTATTAACTTGCTACATAAAAATTCATGAAAGCAATACTCAGGTCATCACTGGTGCTAACATACCCTTTGATGCTTGTATTAACTTTCAACATTTCAATGCTCTATGATGACACAAAAAGCACAAATAAGCTCTCAGAATGGTAATATTGTATAGATACCCTACATGGTTAGTATAGATTGCATTCATTTTAGAATTTGCATTTTGCATTTATGGATTATTCCAAAAGCTAGCAAAGTATCAAATGTTTCATAAAATGACTGAGTACATTTTGACATTCACAAAAAATCATTTCATACATTTTTCATACATATTTGCATCAGAAAATCATAAAACTAAAGCATACATCATACTCACAACATTCATGTACATTCATAAATGGTACTATCCATCATTTCACATTGATATTCATAATCATTCATCAATAGATTGTAATCATATCATAGTATTGCACTTGCGTTTTCATATCATGCATAACATCGTGAAACCATCATATCATAAACATCATATCATATGGAAATAGACACATTCGTCACATAAGGAATCATCGCTGCATTTCATATATCTCAAAAATGAATGTCAAAATGTACAAAGATGTCAACTATACATGACATAACATCATCAAAAATGAGATCATCTCAGTGTGTATACAAATGTCTCAACAGAGTATCACTAAAACATCATGCAAAAAGCACTATGCAGTGCTATCCTCTGATGGTGTTGGTCTGGGACCTATCCCACCTACACCTGATGGACCTGCTCCACCTGCCCCTGATAATCTCCTGGTGGTAATGGCTGTGATACACCCCTGCTCGTAGCCCAAGAACAACTATGTGTAGACCGAGACTGTGTATAACTCACTCTCTGCTCGGGTGGAACTGCATCATGATATCTGATCCTATAGAACTCTGCCTCCCAGACAGCTCTGGTCAGCTCTCTCATCATGCTATCACATGTTGTTTCTCTCTAAAGACTCTCAGCTAGAGCCATGGCCTCCTCACCCTGTCGTTGAGTTGTATCTCTCTCGGCCGTCACTGCTGTCAGTTGTCCCTGTAACTATGTAGCTAAGGTCTGTGCCTGTAATAACTGACTCTGCAAACTCTGCACCCTACCCTGCAAGGTCGCTATCTAACTTGATGATGCTGGATTTGTTGATGACAATGGAGTTGATACTACGAGATCTACAGAAGATGACAGAACTATGTGTCTCATCCACAGTCCACCTCTGCCACCTCTACCCCCACTACTGTCACCCCCACTCTCCTCATCACTGCTATCTCCATCATCATTTGACTCATCATCATCCTCCTCAGAGTCATCACTCTCTGCAACTGCCTCTAGCTGTCGCCTATGACCAACTATCTGTGATATCTCCTTTGCAATAGGGATAGGCTCATCAGGATCAAATAGTCGTGGCATAGGATGATCCAATACATATTGACCATACTCTATCGTCATCCCTCCTTCAAGAATATCAGGTCTATAGTCCCACATCTGAGCTCCCAAACTAGTAAACTCTGCCACTGCTGCATCATATGAAACCTGTGGACCCCACACTATGATCTCCTGTTGTCGGCGCGCATAAATAGCAGAACCCATGGGCATACCCTGAGGCCAACCAAACTGTCAACACACCCGACCAAGAAGAAACCTCTCAATAATCCCAAGAGTTTGGCCAATAAGATATCTGGCGGTAAACATGTAGGGCATCTCCCTAGCATCCTCTGGCCATGCCTCATAATCTACATAGGGTCACCAGCAAACTGTATCCAGATCATCTAGAAGACGCTGCCAATGATCTAATTTACCCAACCTCAGCTGAGTAATGATATATGCGTATCTGAATCTGTATGGCCGACCAACCGGCCATCGTCCTCAAGTCAATGGTCGCATGACAGTAAAATGCTCCCATGCCCATATCTGTAACAACGAACAACTGCAAAACTACGACCTCTGCCATATACAATGTGATGTAGCTCATCATACAAATGTGCAAGCATGCACGATCCCCAAGCATAACGTGTGCCCTGCATCACCATCCTCTCGAGTACATGACCCCATCCAACTGCAAAACCCTTCGACCTATGGTCGGGGCACAACACACCTCCAATAAAGCCTACAAGTACAGAGGGAAAAGGCGCATATGAATCTACAATCTCGCCCCATGGGATGAAATATCCAGCAATCTGATCATCTTTGAAAATCTGCCTCAAAGCATTAGTGCATCCCGCCTCTCGGCCATCAAAAATCACTATCTCTCCCATCACTAGGATCCTCAAGATACGGTACACATCCTTAGGAGTCATGGTAATCTCTCCTGTCGCCAAGTGAAAGGTGTTCGTGTCGCTGTGCCACCTCTCTGCAAGTGTTCTCAATAGACCCCTGTTGAGGTGCACCTCAGGCATGTCAATCAACGAGGTCAATCCACATGCCTCGATCACATCTCGATCTGCCTGCACAAGCTACGGAATCAAACTCCATGTCCTCAGAAATGTCTCCCGTAGCTGCAAAATGCCCAATCTCTCCTATTGAATAGGACGAGAACATCAAGACCAAACAATATCAAAATCAATTCATCATGGCAAATCAATCAAATCTCAAAACAAATTTATCAATATCCTATTTGTTTTTAACAACCTTAGAAGAAAACATATCAAACAAATATTTGTTTTTCATTTTCATGAAGACAAATTTATCAGCTATTATTTTTCCTTGGGAACAAATTTATCACTCAAAGCAATACTCAATCATGAGCGCTATGAAAATAGTCATGGGCGCTACAAAACTCCTCATGGGCGCTACAGGATCAAAGCCGCTACAGAAAGGATCAAGGGCACTACAAAACTCCTCAAGGGCGCTACAAAACACATCATGGGCACTATGAAAAGGATAAAGGGCGCTAAAAGAATACAAACAGACACCAAAAAGGTTGAAAAATGTGCCCTAAACGGAAAATTTTCAAATCACAAAAGTTTAACGAGGTACATACCGCAGGTCCATAGTGTGCTAGCCGCTGATGTCGTCAGATGCACTCGAAATGGTGCTGGTGGATAGGAAGTGCCATCTTTCTCACTCCAAAGCTCAAAAAATTACAAATTTTACTAGGTTAAAATGGGAAAATGACATTTCTAACCTATTTAAAGGAAAAATTGGGGCATTTTATCATATTTTATCATAGCAGGGGCAATTTTGATCATCAATTTTCATCTCACATCTTTCCATGTCAATTTCTTCACATCATAATTTTTGAACGATGAATCGACATCTTCAAAATCATAAAAATTGAAAAAATTCAAAAAAATCTGAAAATTCAAAAATTTCTCAAATATCAAAATCTTATCGATTCATCGTCCGAGGGGGCATATACCTATCAACATTCTAATAATCAAAGACCGGGCAAATTCTCTCATGCAAGAATTTTAAAATTCTTGAAGCAATGCATAAAACACATCACTTCAAAGAGGGGAAAAAATGTATACACCTTAAAGTCTTGTCACATCATTAATAGTTCCGGTAATTAATTAAATATTGTTAATATTTAATTAAATCTCCTCAATTAATCATGTGATAAATAAATCTAGTCAATTTATTTTTATATTGTTCATCTTTCATTTCATTAAATAAATAAGTTTATTTAATCACTTTTCTTATCCATTTCTTAATTAATTAAATAAATATTATGATTTATTTATACACTATCATATAATCTTGGCTTGAATATTTTATTCAAATAAAGATTAAATATTCCTCTCTTCTAAAAAATCCTCAAAATTTATCATCTACAAACAAATATTCCAAATATTTAATTAATTCTCTAAAATCCATTCACAATTCCATATTCTTCTAAGTCTATGCACAATTTCAACACAAATATTTAATTAAATCTTCTATAGTCCTAAAAATCAAAAATCAAACTCTCACATGAAATTAAATAAATAAATTCTATTTCTATTTAATATTGATTATCTTCAACAACCGTGAAACAAACTTCCAAAAGAGAAAAAATTAATTTCTCTGTTCCTGTGCAAGCTTGTTCCCGTGGGTTGAAGACAAGCCTCCATTCTTCTCTCCAACCTCCCAACATCTTCCATCTTCCTCTCAACCTCTCCATCTCTCACCATTCAAAATTACCAAACAATCTCACAGCCATTGATCTTTGCCAGCCAAGTTCTTGCCTGCAAAAAGCTATAAAAAGGAATGTCGGGTCTCTGAAAAAGACATAAGCTTTCATACAGGAAAACTATAGTCAATTAGCTTTCAAGCATTCATAGCATTTCAGTTTTTAGCATAGCATAGCATTCCATATCATGGCTTATCATCCTCATTTCATAGTTTTAGAAACATCTATAATCCACAGCCCCTATGCATAATTTGCAGCCCCTGTGCATATCCGTATCAGCATTTCATTCCACCAGCATATAGGATAGAGAAGTACTCTCCCTTTGCATACTCGTTTTGCAGGTTGCCATTCTAAGAAGCTTTGCTTATACAATCTGAGAGCAGCAGCTTCAAGAGAATCACTGGAGATAGAGAACAATGGAACGGTTCTGAAGAAGCTTTGTTTGTTTTATTTGAATTCAATTTATCTTGCTTTCTTTGGTTTAATGTTTCATTGGTGTGTTTATATTATTTTATTTCAATACTAACATTTCCCACACACAGTTTTCACAACTTTGGTAAGCACCGACCAAAAAAGAAAGAGTTAAGGGTCAAGCGGGGATAAAACAGTTTCAGAGCTTTTAAAAGTTTTGAAACCTTTTTCGGTCTCTAACAGGGTTTTGAAAACCTATCCCATTTCTGATAACAAAGGATTTCTTTTAAGTAGCAGTATATTTTTTGTTGGTCTCAAAGCCTCTTTTCAAAAAGCACCCAAGTTTTTCAAATTGTGCCTTTAAAAAGAAAGAAATTATGAAGTGGAGAATAAAAGGTTATTAGAACCATGTCAAATTTCAATGAGGTTCTTAAAACCTCATTGGGACCTATCATAGATTACATACATTATTCTTGAGACTGTCATCTTGCATTTGAAGATTCCTACTTAAGATAATACAAAAAATGGAAATGGTGCATTACAAAAAACATGAAGCAAATTCAGAGAATATCAAATTCATCACATCATGTAAAATAGTTAAAACATAGAAACAACTATATATATTATATTATACCAAAAAGGGTACTACAAGTACAATATTTTATGCACAAGGAGTGAATAGCAGGATGCGGATGCCTTCCACAACTTCCTAGCTTCTCTCTATCTATGCAAGGGAAAACAAGTTTTCATTCAACTCAATGTAATGAGCAAAGGTATCCATTACATTCCTCTCCAGTCCAACATGAAGGAGAGTAACATCTTGTTTGACTTGTTCATTATGGAGAGCAGTGGTAATATAGATAGTGTCCCCCACCAAGCCTACTCATGGGTACTCACTTAGGCGTCCCGAGGAAGCTTCCACACTAACTAGGTAAGTTGGCCTCACCAGTCTCTTAGTAGCTCTAACACCCCATCCCAACTTTCTAGAAGTTTAGATGATATTATACATAAAATGCTCCAGGAGTGCAGAGTTATGAACGTGGACAGGTGTGTGAGGAAGTTTTCTCCTATAATCTTCCTTATTACTTCCTCTTCTACATTGCTCCTTATAAGGAAAACCTCCTCGAGTTGGTCCTATTGATGGCCAAATTAACACAACAACATGTAGGCAAGATGTAATTACCATACCTCTCCTGAAAGAAGCAAATGATCGTTAAATCAAACACTTCCCAAGGTCCTGGGTGTTGGATCACAATGTTACTATTTTGTTGAGCGGTCAATATGGCTATAATGTTCAAGGGGCCTATCGGTTATTAAGCTTATTGGTTGTTGCAAGATTGAATTCCTATCTAAACCTATTCTAATTGAAGGATAAATAAATGCAAAAGATAGATCAGGGATGTAAGAAGGAGAAAAATGTTGATTTATCTAGTTAATCAGACCTATTATCCTTCAAAAAAAATCCTAAATTAAACTACAAAATAAATCAACCTGTAACCAATACTTTGTTGAATATCCAGAATACTGAGAGGGGGGTGAATCAATATTCCATAAAACCATTCAAATAAAATTCATTTAAACATTATGACAAATATGACTGAAAAACAAGAGAGAACATGGAAACAAGACAATGCATCATCACACATGAACACCAGGATTTTTACGTGGAAAACCCAAAATGGGAAAAACCACGGTGAGGATTAGCTCACAATATATTATTGTAGAGAATGGGGGATTCACTACTCACAAGTTCTCTTCATTCAGAGAGCCTCATGAGGCGAACTTCCCTAAACTACCTCAGGAATGACACGAGAGTTCTAGAATCAAAAAGAGCAAGTCACGAAGATTTTCTGGACAAATTGACAAGCTCTTGGCCAAAGGACGATGGTGTGGAATACGGACGACATCATGATGCACTGGCATCCCAGAGGCATGTTGGTGTCCCATACGAATCATAGAGTGAACTTATCACATAAAATAGCTAAATGACTACTTCTACTTCAATTTCTGAGTACTTCTAAAACATAGGAAAATAACAAAATGTGATAGAACTGAAGCAAAGTAAAGAATAAATGATAAAGTAAGCGAATAAGAGATAGACAAATGATCAAAAAAAACCAAGCAATGAAGCCTCCAGCTAGTAGATAACTTCAATACCTACGTTTGTAAGATTGAGAGAAAGTGTTGGGGATGCATAGGGGTTTGCCTCAGTCAAACCCCTGTTTTGGTGTTCCCACCTCTACGAACAACCAAATAGATAGAGAGAATAGAGTATGCAAGTGCAATGTGATAAAAGCAATCCTCGCTCGAGGAGGAGAACCCATATCACAAAATGTAGGTGATAAAAGTAATCCCCGCTTGAGGAGGAGAACCCATATCATGAAGTATAAATGCAATAGATAGGAGATGTGGAATCCCAAGATGCTTACAAGCATGAGATAAGGAAGATAGAGCTGCAATGCTTAAGGAATCCAAATGGAGAGAGCAAAGAGTGTTGTAAAAGCTTGAAAGTGTTGTTATAGCAAGTTGTATGGAGTTGTGCAAGCAAAAGTTGGAGAGTAGAAGGCTAGAGCCAAAGCTAGAGAGAAGTTAGAAGTTGGAGTGAAGCTAGAGTGAAGTTAGAGTGAAGCTAGCAGCAGAAGAGAGTTGCAAATGAAGTGAAAAGATAACATTTAAGGAAGGAAAAGAAGCCAAAAGAAGCTTCTCGGCTAGTTACAAGGTGACCTAAGCCTTTACCACCGACCAAAGGAGATGACAAGTGGTAAACATGCTCAGAGGCGGTCATTTGAACATTGAAACATCGCAGGATGCTAGCACGACATGCAAACATTCGCGTGGTGCGCTAGTGTCCAGACACATCACGCTATGGAACATGAATGGGAAAAGCACAAGGTTTAACGCACAATTGGCGCACAAAGGGTAGTTGCTAAAAAGGGGTGGTGGAGGATCTTGAGAAGGGAAAAGGCTGATGCAGGAGCTAAAATGAGCCTACACAAGATGCTAAGGGAGTGGACACTAAAGCTGGTACAAGAATGCATGTGAAATTGCAAGGGGTGCAATTTTACAACATTACATTTTGCCCCCACTTTAGTGGGCATATGAATCTACACTAATATGTACGCTAAAGGAAATCTACAAAACATAAATAACATCATTATCCCAAAAAGATACTGTAGAGGAAGCAGATAACTCTTCGAACCATAGAAGCATGCCCCTAGGCTAAAGACCTGCAAAACAAATGAATTAGACAAGAAACCTGCACCAAACAACAATGTTAGAACATAAAAATCCAATAAAGGATTTTAGTCAACAAATTGAAAGACACCTGGATGTAGAAAATTGTCTCAGTACTATGTGTCATCCCCAAATTAAGAAATAACACACTTAGAAGAATTCTAAAACGAAGGGAGGAAGGGCATATACTCATGAAGAAGAAGATGTAGATCTTCGATTCGGTATACACAAAGGAGAAGAGAGAATTTAAGAGAAAGATGGAGAAGCTAGAAAGGAATGAAAATTCCAAGAGATATAGCTCCATAGGTCCTTGGACCCAAGGAGGTTCAAACAAAAGGACTCCATAGCTCTGCGGAACTACAAAGTTGTACAAAGTACACTGAAGGCCCTTAGAACAATGGTCAAATCCCACAAGATGAAAGCGTCTCATAGGCCCACAAACCTGCAAGGAGGCAGTCCCCAAGATCTCTCACATGAAGGAAGCCCCATGAAGTATGTGCCTTACAGGCCCACAGACCTGCAAGGTCCCCCAAGATCTCTCACATGGAGGAAACCAAGATGAAAGTGCCTTACAGGCCTGCAGACCTGCAAGGAGGCATCCCCCAAGATCTCTCACATGGAGGAAACCCAGAAAAGGAGACTCCACAGAGTCTGGAAAGTGGCTTCATAGGCGCACCTGCGAAGCGATATGTTTACCCATAGATAAAGCATGTTTGTAACAAAGCAGCCACACATGCAGTCAAGCGGACAATCATGCAGACCATCAAAAAATTGGAAGGCTTTCAAAGGGGTCCTTTGGGATCCCTTCAAAAGAAAAGGGGTCCACTTGAGGGATGCTCTATTTGAAAGTGTATAAAGAGGAGAGAGAGGGTCCTTAAGGACACACATCTCCAAAATGAGTTATCACTGCCCCCAACTTACAAGGGAGGAGAACCATGCAAACATACATGATAGAGATAAACCTCGATGTCACTTGTCATTTGAAAAAGAGGTAGGTGCATTAGAAAATAAATAAGTGATGGAAACTGAATCATGAAGTTGTTATATTTTATCCTTCAAATCCTTACATTCATTAGTGGAATGGCCAGGCACTCAATGGTATGCACATAAATAATTTTTTTCTTTATCATCTCTATGAGATTTCTTGTGTGTTGGAGGAGGAAAAGTGATTAAGCAGGCTTTTAGAAGCCACAACAAAATATGCTCTTGCCCAGATAGAGGATGAGGAGCAGGAAGCAACCCTTTCTCTTGTGGAGAAAAGTTTGACTGCTTGCAAGAAGATACGAAGATGGAAGACGAAGGAGGATCTACATGGAGAGTATTATTTTGGCAATGGGGATCATACTCCTCTACGAGATCGCCATCATCTTTCCTGGAAGGACTACCAACATTAACCTCCTTAACATAAGTGTGATCATCTTCCTCAGAAGGAGGATCAACACTAAGAACATTATTATTTGCATTCACCTTATCCCGCGATACAGAAGAATGACCATCTTTGACAACGGGTTCAAATGATGTTATTAGAAGGGCTGAGTGGATCAGGTTGACTTTATATTCTCCAATGAAGGATTTTGTAAATTCTAAAGAACCCCAATCATCACTAAGACATGCATTCTCTTGAGAAGAGGTAGAAGGAGTAGACATAATATTTCTTGCTTCAAAAGGATCTTCCTTAGGGACATCTATCTCAAGAGTATCCTTTGTAGTAGGTCTTGCTAGAGTAAACATCAACACATTGGAAGACACTGAAGGAATAAGAGTAGGCATAACTGAAACCTGACCGGAAGCTACCATTTCACATAAGTGCATAGCCTTAGGGTCATCCTTGACTGTGACTACTCGATTAGTGCAAATGAACTTAATATATTTATGCAAGGTAGATGGGACTGGACCCATAGCATGAATCCATGATATACCAAGAAGAAGGTTATATGGTAATTTTTTTGACATAACATATACAAGGGTAGGTACAGTAATGGGTCCCAACCTTAAAGGCAAGACTATCGTGCCTAAAAGTTGTCGAATAACATTATCAAACCCATAAACAACAACAAAAGAATCATTAAGAGAAGATGAATCAATATTAATCTTAGGAAATAGATCAATGCTACATACATTGAGCATTGAACCAGTGTCAATGAGACTACATCTAATGTTGATGTTATTAATGTTAACTATGATTATTAAAGGGTCATCTTGCTCCTGTACTTCCGAAGTTGGAGTTCCTGTGGATAGAATGTAATATTTGGCGAATCAACACGAATATAAGCTATCAACGCATCAACATCTGTCACCTAGCAGAAGAAGGCAAGAGGATCTTTTACAAGGCTTCCTGAAGCATACCGTGATAAACCAGAGCAGACTAAAGCAAGTCCCATAGTGAGATCTGAGTTGGAGTAACTTGGAGTTGCTCGACAAGATCATAATCGCCAAGTGCTTTAGTTGTAGGTTTAGGAATTTGAAGAATGCTTGGTTGTTTATTCATTCTATTCTTGTAGGTATGGGCTACCGCTTTATAAGAGGGATACATAGAAAGATCAGGAGAATCACTATCAAATGGAACACTATCAATAGAAAAAATCCTTTTAGAAGAAGGACTAGCTGGAGTCATGTAAATGATGGGTCTCTTAGGCCTTTGAGGGGTAGCGGAGGCATAGATTACATTTACAGACTCATCACAACTAGTGGAATAATTACTTGAAGAAATATTCTCAGCATCAATCCAAGGAGGATAAGATGTGGAAGGAGGTTCATCATTCGCTAATACATCATCTCTAGAAGAGAGTGCATCAAAACAAAGATGAGATTCACCATTCACTAGCGCATCATCTCTAGAAGAGAGTTCATTGGAATGAAAAGTTTCAACATTCACTAATGCACTATCTCTAGAAGAGAGTGCATTGGAATGAAGAGAAGGTACAGTAACATTAAGAAAGGTATCAATGATTTCATCTTCTTGCAACAAGATATCCTTCGAAACAAGAGGACTCTCATGAGAAGGATCAAAGATACAAAGTAACATGGGCAAAGCCAAGTCACTATCACATGCATGAAATGGAATATCATTGATATTTTGAAAAAAATTAGATATTGAACTAATAAAAGAAGATATTAAATCCATTTTGGTGACAGAACTAAGAAAAATAAAAAATATAGATTTTCAGATTTTTTTGTTATTTTCCAGGTTCTAGTAATTTGCATTTTTGGAGGTCTTAAGAGCCGAATTTGAGGTCATAACTTGTGTCGGTCCCTAAAATTTGATAGTCGAAGGCATGGTATTTTAGGGACTGAACTAGTTCTCTTGGAGACCTTTCCAATGGTGCAAACGGTTCTGAATCGCGAGCACCGAGTCAAAAGTTATGACCTTTCCAAGTAGGGGTAAATAAATTCCTAGTTTTTTGAAAAATACCCTCTTCACGTCGGGATCACCAAAATGTAGAGAAGGGGGGTTCGCTACTCATGATTTCTCTTCATTCAGAGAGCCTCATGGGGTGAACTTCCCTAGACTACCTCAGGAACATCACGAGAGTTCTAGAATTAGAAAGAGCAAGTCAAAGATTTTTTGGACAAATTGACAAGCTCTCGATCAAAGGATGACAACGCAGAATACGGATGACAGCGCGGGGCATTGGCATCTCGTACGGATCAGAGAGCGAACTTATCATAGAAAATAGCTAAATGACTACTTCTACTTCAATTTCTGAGAACTTCTAAAGCATAGGAAAATAATGGAATGTGATAGAATTGAAGCAAAGTAAAGAATAAATGATAAAGTAAGAAGAGATAGAAAAATGCTCACGAAAACCCAAGTAATGAAGCCTCCAACTAGTAGATATCTTCAATACCTGCGTCTGTAAGACTAAGAGAAAGTGTTGGGGCTGTATAGGGGTTTGCCTCAGTCAAAGCCCCATTTTTGTGTTCCCACCTCCACAGATAGCCAAATAGATAAAGAGAATAGAGTATGCAAGTGTGATGCGATTAAAGCAATCCCCACTCGAGGAGGAGAACCCATATCACAAAATGTAGGTGATAAAATCAATCCCTGCTCGAGAAGGATAACCTGTATCAGGAAGTATAAATGCAATAGATAGGAGATGTGGAATCCCAAGATGCTCACAAGCATGAGATAAGGAAGATAGAGCTGCAATGCTTAAGGAATCGAAAGGGAGAGAGCAAAGAGTGTTGTAAAAGCTTGAAAGTGTTGTTATAGAAAGTTGTATGGAGTTGTGCAAGCAAAATTTGGAGAGTAGAAGGCTAGAGACAAAGCTATAGAGAAGTTAGAAGCTGGAATGAAGCTAGAGTGAAGCTAGCAATAGAAGAGAGTTGCAAATGAAGTGAAAAGATAACATTTAAGGAAGGAAAAGACGCCAAAAGAAGCTTCTCAGGAGGTTACAAGGCAACCTGAGTTGTTACCACTGACCAAAGGAGATGACAAGTGGAAAACATGCTCAGAGGCGGTCATTTGAATGTTGAAACATCGCCGGACGCTAGCGCAGCGCACAAACGTCCACACGGTGTGCTAGTGTCCAAACACATCACGCTATGGAACAACACGAACAAGAAAAGCACAAGGTTTAATGCACAACTAGCGCACGAAGGGTAGCTGCTAAAAAGGGGTGTTGGAGCATCCTGAGAAGGGAAAAGGTTGATGCAGGGGCTAAAATGAGCCTACAAAAGACGCTAAGGGAGTGGACACTAAAGCGGGTACAAGAATGCATGTGAAATTGAAAGGGGTGCAATTTTACGACATTACAATTACATCTGGATACAAGATATTACAGGGCTCACTGCCAAGACTCACTATCCTTGAAAGGCTCACAACCTGAATACAAAAGATGGCTAATCGCCAAGATACAAAAGTTGTGGCTCATTGCCAAAAGTATGAACTAATAGAATACACCTTATATGTGCAGGGTTCAGTTCCAATGAAGCTTTTAATAAGAAGTGTTGCTACGCTCAACAATGCTCAAAAATTCTATTTTGATCCTCAACTGATAAATCATTTAGGCTCGCATATTCAAACAATCCTTAATTCTCTTTACACTTCGCCATACCTCTCTTCTTTCTCCTTCCCATACTCTTTACATACCATTCACCTCACACTTTATTCTCCCTTATTCCACTCACACTCATACACCTTTTTCTCCTCCAAAGAATCTTACATATATATATACAATTATATCTCATTCATCAATTAGGTTGGCCTAATTAGATGAAAGCAAGCTAATCAAAAACTCTCTTTTCGACACCATAAAATATTTAGAACATTTTTATCCATGTAGTGCAACATACCAAGTCGACATAGATCTATAGAAAACATTCTCAAAGTATATTTGATCTTCTTAATGCATGTCATATGTTAGGTCGGCCAGGATAAGGACCTAAACACATAAAATCCAAACCACAATACACTTCCCAAAACAAACACCTTCTAGATCTGATATTACATTAATTTCTCATCTCACTAACATCAAAGAGACTACCATTAGAATCACAACATTAGAATATTCTTCTTAAGAAAATGCAGAGTCTCCCACACCGATATGCAAAGTGGAGAAACAACTATAGAGTACAGAGCTAAACTCTGTCAATGATAAATTTTTGCTCACAACACAACTTCTCAAGATCCTAGAAATAGTTTTCTGAATGAGACATAATAACATGGTTAAGAGATTAGAGTCATATATTTTCTTATGGTGAATTTCGGACTAAAAAACCAATGCACTGGTTCATCAGTAAAAAACACTTTCGGTAGAGATTAGCTTCTAGTAAACCAAGTAAGCTTCCCATATAGTTGTCACCATGTTGACATCAATGACACACACATGAACATCTAGATCAAACCATCTATATAATTCATGCTCGTGTTGCAAGGGTCCATATTTCCAACATACTCAGCTATATTCATTCATAGTGCAAAAATTAATAGTAGATTGCAAATCACTCATTACAACTCAAACTAAAGAAAAGATAAAACTTCATTCATTCCTTGAAGAACTTCAAATCAAATAATTAACAAAAAAAATACCATTCCAGAGTATAACTTAAAGCAGGTTTAAGTCTAGCTGCTTCTATTGTGGTAAAACGGATAAACAACATTTACAAATCTGACAAACTTCACCAGTGTACGGAAATCAATATCTCCAAATCAACTCAGCTATCCTAAAAATGCAAAAAACTACAATCTACTCTACTGTTAAACTCTAATCAGATCTAAGCAAAATGTCTAACTGATTTTCCTCATCTTCTAACCCCTTTCAAAGGAGCTAGATTTGACAATAAATAACCGAACAATTACATTATTCCAGCCAAAAAGAATGCATACAAAAGCAGTTTTTCATGCACATGTTGTTCCTTTGTAAAGGAAAATTTTCATTTCAACTCTTGTTTGACCTTAGTTGACTTTAATTAATAGTTGTAACCTCTATCTTTGCTCAGATTTTCCACCTTTTACATGATGTAAAGCAACATATTTCCCAAAATTTGTGTCAAGCGGTCCCACCATACTTTCAATTTTCTCCCAATTCAATGATTTTTAGAAATCCCCCTTTTGCATGTATATCTTCTTTGTGAATCAACCATCGCTATCCATTATCTTTTTTGATCCTCAAAAGCACCTGAAAATTAGAAATGATCATTAATTAATTAATACAATTAATTAAATTGGAATTACTTCAATTGAATGCGCATAAACTTTGAATTAATTAAATCTCGAAGTCATTCATTATAATGGCATAATTAATTAATAATAAAATTGACTAATTAATAATCCCATTAAGTTCATTTTGTCCATATTTTGCAGTCACACCATTCATTGTATTTGCTTGTGATTATTGCATACCATGCGATAACGCCTCTTCAAGGCATGTTGTCAAACATTTCTCGCACGCCCTATGCTTCCCATTATGCATTCACATATCTTTAAAGGCATTTAGTCATACAGTTTCCCTTTGAGGCATATACTACACACTAAGTTCACTTGGAGATTTTAACCAATTCATTTACTTGTTTCCTGTACTCATTATACCCCATGCGATGATATCTTTTCGAAGGATTATGTGAAACAGTTCACTCTGCCTTTTACTTATGCTCCAACATTTACATGTAACAAATATGCCTTGTGTTTATCCAGCAATACCACTTATGCAAGATGAAATCACTTTAAAGCATTTGGTCAAGGTTCACATGCCATGCA
>VDFB02257582.1:330679-509792 GCA_007258455.2 Sequoia sempervirens | reverse complement strand
GATTTATTTATATTTTCTTTTCTTTTTTTAATTTTTAATTTTTTTTGGATTTTGAGATTTTTTAATTTTTTTTGTATTTTGAAATTGAGATTTTTTAATTTTTTTTGTATTTTGAAATTGAGAGAAAAATGAAAAAGGATAAAGATGACACCAAGACCAGTCGATGTGAAAATGAACACGATGAAACGAAAACCAACAACCGAGCAATGACAACAACAACGAGAGACGTGATGAGGCGAAAAGACGACAAAGAAACAAAGGGTCATAATCAAAAATTTAAACTGGATTTGGACTAAGTCCAAGTTCAATTTGGAATTTTGATTCCAACAAAAGACAAAGGGTTGGAATCAAAAATTCAAACTAGATTTATAAGTCCAAGTTCAATTTGGAATTCCAAGCCCGACAAAAGGAATTGAAAATGGTCCCAAGGAAATGAAAACCTATGGGACAAAAAGACCACCGAGTGGGTCAGGGAACCAACTCGGACTCGTACCTTTTACAAAAAGGTCCAAAGTCCAAATTGGAACCAAAATTTGAAAAGGACATAGGGAAACAAAACAAGGTCCCAGGGTTGCGAACAACTCTGGGACAAGACCTAGAATGACAAAAAATGCAAAACGAAGACCAAAAAGAAAACAAGCGAAGAGGGAAAAGCTGAAATGAGAGTTCAAAAAAGCGTAAACTCGATAGAAAAAAATGATGAGATGAAGGAAAGAAGAGGGGGTCTCGACTTTTCCAAGCAAAAAGTTGGGATGTGTATGCAGGGCATAACAAATGATGACTCAACTGGGAAAATTCTCCAAGCATTTTCAAAACACGCAACCCTCCAAATACCCAAAATCTTTGTTTTACACTCATTCAAAGCAACCCAAGAAGTGAAAACATAATCAAAATCAGGACATCACAAAAATCCAAGATGAATTTGATATTTGTTTGTGTGTGCAGATGATTCATTCCCTTCCACAAGCGTCGTTGTGATCAAATGAAGTAGACTCTATCTAAGCTATGTAGTTGTGAGTTACATTTCTAACATGTAATAATATCTTGGGCATAGCTCTGCTGCCAGCCAGGCATCTATAGCTCCAACAAAGATACCTCTGGTTCTCTCTAAGCATTGCTCTACTGCCAGCTAGGTGTCCATAGCCTCGGTAGAGATACTTGAATTACCTTTTCTAATTGAGTTTATTTTCATATTTTCTTTATTTTCTCTTTTTTCCAAGATGTTGATTCTTTTGAAGCATATTTTATTGTTTTCCTCAATTCTTAAGTAGTGAAGCCTAAGTAGTGGGTTGAGAACCACAGTGGACATCGTGAAAGAAATGTAACCCTTTAGATTTTTCACTTGAAATAGAGCTACCCCACCCATGTAAACTAACCGATGGATTTCTTAGGATGTGCAAAACGTGTGAGAATTTCAAAGACTCCCCAAAACTTGAAAATGCACCAAGTCCTAATCCATGCTAGCATTCCTCAGTTTAAGATGGATGAAGGTAAACTAAATTTTTCAAGGTAACTAACTGATCATGTGTTTGGAAATACAAATAGCAGACTCCCAATAGATTCACCCTTCAACATAACTTGCATACAACAACTTAATTTCCATTGTCAATGAGAGGAACCCCTGGAAGAAATAAAATAAAGGGAATGCAAAGAGGGAATAAAACAAGACAAGATCACCAACACAACAAACCAACAAAACAAAATAGAAAACAAGAACAAAAACCTACAAACAAAACAACCAAAGATCGAAAATAGAAAGAAACAACAAACCCAAAAACGAAAACCTAAACAAGTGGAAACAAAAAAAGAAAAATAACAAAACGAAAGAAAAGAAACCAAAACCAATGACACAACCGACAAAAGAAACCAAAACAAAAGGAAACTAACTAACTCGAATTGACCCCTAACCACCCCCAATCCTAAACTAACTCTAAACTAAGCCCAAAAAACATAAAATAATGAAAACCTGTACATCCACTTGACTGATTTTTCATTATGTTTAAGAGCATTAACATACTAGGGAAATTTCTAAGCCTAGCAACTTCATCCTTGTATTAAGAAATGTAAAGCCTATGTGAAATGAATTCATTTTGAGGACACAAACGCTGAAACATTAAAGGTTGTGGATTTTCTGCCTTATCATGATTAACCCACGAACACATCTTACTATTCCCATCATCATAATCAAATTGAAAATTATCAAAACATAGAGGATAATGAAAAGAAACTACTTGATTTAGAAGTTCTTTAGTTGTTGATGCATGCTCATGCCATATGACTTCCTTCTCACGAGGTCTCAACTCATGGAACACTACTTCATTTAGTTCTAGTACATGAAGATCAAAAGAAATGACATTCATTAGAGATATATCATTATTATTCGAGAAGTCAAAATAAGGATCACAATTTGCATGCATATCCTTATCATTATCAACATTAGTTTCAAATAGCTAACTAGTGTGTTTGATTTCACAAGGATTGTCAACCTTAATCACACTAGTTAACCATACATGCACACATACTAGTGACCAACTAGGTTACTCCCTTTCATAGGGATTAGCCTAACCCCAAGAATAACCTAATTAACCACCCAGGTAATCATAAAATCACAACACTAAATGACTCCATTTCAAAAAGTATGATCTCATCAATAAATGATTTCAATTCAAAAGTATGATCTCAACAATAAATGACCTTAATCAAAAGTATAATCTCATCAATAAATGACTCCATTCAAGAGTATAAAAAATAATAAAGTGATCATAAACAATCTTAAACCCTCTACATTCAATATGACTCAAATATTCACATGTTTACAATGTTCACTACATTTGTATATAATCTGGAGGACATTAGCTTGAGAGAAGTTTGTGCTTATGCAGCTACAAGTCCTCTTCTCAATATGGCTTTGGGTTGCCAGAATGTAAGTCCTCTTCTAGAATTCAGTGAATAGGAATAGACTCTTAATCAAAAAATAAGAAAATAACATAATTAGAAAACACATTTTTCAACCCTAATGTTGAATATTGATATAACAATCAAGTATACACCCTAACCCTAGGGAAAAGACTCTCTTCCTACTTTCAAGGATAAATGAGTAATGAATCAAGTATAAACTATCAACATGGTTTGCATAACATCACAACCTATCAATGGTGACATGTTTATCATGCCATCATTCCCATTGTATTACTATCCTCATTATTTACAAAGGTTTACCTAACACCATAAGCTAACAATTTCAAGATTACACTTCAATGTAATATTAATTCCCATACTTCACAACCTATGAAGTATATATAGTCTATGACAATTCAGGCTAATACACTAAGATTATCTTATATAACCACACAATTTCAATAATTGGAATATATATATAGTATCAACCAATAAGATCTCATAATAAATCATCCAAATATCATGCAAGCTCCTTAAATAAGAATGATTGAAAGATCAAACAAGCAAGTTCAACAAAATAGATAATTCAACTTTCCACAAACAATGGCATTCCTAGACAAATAACATGTCAACATAAAGAGATTAGAGAAATAAAAATTAGCATGCCTTGAATTAAAGCTTCAACTAATAATACTGCTTTCCAAACTCAACCTCCACAATCATGATTGCTACGCCTTCTAAGCCCAACCTATCTCCAAACTCTAGCCTCTTCACAAATAACTCTCAACAATTGCAAATTCACAAACAACTCTCTTTCTCACAAAAGCTCTAAAAAATACACTTGCACAAAAAACTACAGCTAAATAATGAATGACGAAATCAGAATGAATGAGCATAACGAAAGATAGAGGAGCTACCTCTATTTATACTTAAATATGAGCAACTCAATGCTACAAACAAGCTACTAAATCCACCACCTTTTCTCTCCTCTCTGCCACCACTACAACATCAAACAAACAATGCACCGATTCAACCATTTAATATGAGATGTGGTTGCTCCAAATTCTCAATATGCAACACATAAATAGTTCAAATGTTTATGGACTCTTAAAATGGATGAGTCACCCCTATTCAAATGACACAATGATTCTTTTATTGAGTCAAAGCACAACAAAACACATCTACAGGTTTCCTAATGGTTTAAGCAAGTCGACTACCCTCATGAGCTTTGATGCTAGCTTTGTTTTGACAAAGTCTTCATACTTATATTTGGCTGAGCATTGGTCAGAATTCTATTCACTTTATCCTTCCTATCATGGCATTGCTTATGCTAGCACGGGTTAAAATATCAACAACATTAATATAAATGCTTTTGTCCCTTTCAGCATGGGTTTGAAGCTCTTCGCCACTTTGTAAACTAATTGCTACCTTATATAATATGCACTATGCATTAATCTTCCTCTCATGCGCTAGCTTAAGCACCGCCTTATACTATCTCTTAAACACATTATGTGCATCATATAATTGTTGTTTTACTGCTGTGATTTTTCTCATATATGCACTTCACTTTGCATTCAATAACTTTGTGTTTTGAGTTTTACCTCCTCACATAAGCACATCATATACTTGTTCTATCACATATTTTAATACAAGTCTTACACTAACATATGGCTCATGGAATCTACCTTTACAAGTATTCCATTTACTGCACATTGTTTTATATCCATATGCTGCTTTATGCCATTCATTTAACAAAGTGATATTATTGCATCCTTTGCGCATTATGCTATATACACAACACATTATACGCGCTTCTCTTTGCTATCTATTTGTTGGCTTTAATATAAGCCATGCTTGTAATATGGTTCACATTACATATGCATCCCAAGTTATCTTTAAAACATCCAAAATACTTTTACATATATACTAATATATATATTAATGTGTATATATAATATAACTTCCATTGTTATATTATATATTAATATATATACACAAGTTTATTAAATCATTATTTTCACAATTAAAAACCATATATACTTTAAATTTCTTACATATATTAATATATATATACATACGTATGTATGTATCATCAAATACATGCATATATACATATATATTAATATATATACACAAGTTTATTAAATCATTATTTGCCAATTAAAACATATATACAAATTTCTTATGTATATTAATATATATATGTATGTATCATCAAATTCATGCATATATACATATATATAAATATACCACTCCTGAATCTTGAATCCAACTATCCTGTGAAACATGGGATGACCTCTCGAGTTTTGGGACTCGCAAAACTTGAGGTCAACCTCCGATTAAAGGGCGGCTTCCCCTTGGTAAATCACCTAAAAACTAACTCTAACTAAAGAACCTTGCTGGGAAAAGAGATGAGAAAGATTTGATAATCTAAATCTAAAACAGAAAATGAAGGTATACACCAAATAAGCAGATTTCTACTTCCTTTCAGCAACACAACTATAAATCTCAATCTAAAGCTTCACATAGTAATTTGCAACAATAATTTAGAGGTAAACTTAGGTAAAGCTTCCTAAAACTAAAACAAAAAGGTAAAGCTTCACCCTACCAAATCTTGAATCCACTATCTGTGAAACATGGGATGACCTCTCGAGTTTTGGGACTCGCAAAACTTGAGGTCAACCTCCGATTAAAGGGCGAATTCCCCTTGGTAAATCACCTAAAATCTAACTCTAACTAAAGAACCTTGCTGGGAAAAGAGATGAGAAAAATTTGATAATCTAAAACTAAAACAAAAAATGAAGGTAATACACCAAATAAAGCAGATTTCTACTTCCTTTCAGCAACACAACTTATAAATCTCAATCTAAAGCTTCACATAGTAATTTGCAACAATAATTTAGAGGTAAACTTAGAACAACAACAATCAAGGAGTCATAGAACTCATAATAATACCTGCTTTTCCTTCATACATAGAGAAAATTGAAACAAATAGAGGCAAACATACTGATCTTTGATTCACAAAAGGCTGCTACAATGACCGTTTTCTAGAAAAATAGCAAAATATTACATTACAAGCATACAATCAACCATTATTTTAGAGTGAAACAAGGTTGAAGATGTAGTCAATGAAGAAAATTACAGAAGTAGAGACCTTATTTTGACTGAAAAAATGAAAGGACTAAATGTCACTTTGTCACAATAAACTTTTCCAATACTTTACAACAAACATAGGCCTCTTATTTATAGATTTTTAAGAGGCTAAAATAAAAAAGTCATGTTGACTTTAGATATTTTTCCTATGAGTTGTCATCCTTATCCTCTGTGGATAAAATTGACCTTTTTGCTTTATGAGTTGTCAATCTTATCTTTTGTGGATAAGATATTTGTAATCATTATCCCTTGTGGATAAGATTCACCTTTTTGCATTATGAGTTGTCAATCTTATCCTCTAAGTTGTCATCCTTATCCTCTCTGGATAAGATATTTTGCAATCCTTAGCCTTATCCTTTGACTTTGACTTTAACTTTCATCCCTTGACTTTGACTTTGACTTTCTTCCCTTGACTTTGACTTTCTTTTGTAGAAAATATTTTCCTTTTCTTTTTTTGTTATGGCTTTTCATAAAAAATCAGGTAACATTTTGGCGATCTTAAGGGGGTTATTTTCCTACTGAATAATTGACTAGTTGTCTTATACAGTCTATTGGCATGGAGTCTTCATATGGATCAACAAAAATTGTTTGCCTCATCAAAAATAATGCTACCATCCTGCTCCAATTGAAAAGAGCTTGCACTACAAATAGCAACTTGTGCATAAAGCACTTAGGGAAAAGACACTTAAAACCTTGTGCAACGACACTTATTAGCAAGAAAGAACACCTACCTTAACCTATACTAACCAACAATAGTGATGCTCAAACAAATCCATTAACTAGTTTTTTAAAATAACTTCCTTTCTGACCAACATAGGATGCTTTACATGATCATAAACCACTGAGAGGAGATGAAACACAAATAGTTATTCTATAAACTGTTGCAATGCTTCATGAATGATGTAAATAAACTTACTCATCCCTTCATGTTTATCATATATACTATCTTGAAGTGCATAAGTAAGTTGAATGCATCCTTCCTTAGTTGCAACTTCATGCTTGGGTGCAAGCATGGCTTGTGATGCTTTGTGGGCCTCCATCCTGGCTAAATGTCTGATAGGACACCCTTGTCAATGAACAAACTTCAAACTCTCATTGTTGGCTTCCTCTCTTTGGATTTCTTCTTTAAGGACATGCACTTTGGAATGATTTGGTTCATGTTGTCCAAATGGAAACATGGATTTTTTCTCCTCTAGCTTGTGCTGCTCATAATTTATTGATTCAAGAGATAAAATCTTGACATCAAGATTTGAAAAGAAGTCTTGTATGATGCTGGAGAATATGTCTTCATCAATTTCCAGCTTACTCTCCTCATTTTTATCATTTTTTTATTTCTTCAAAACAAGGCTATCTTCATTTTGTTCTTGGTAGACCAACACCTTATCAAAATTGCTTGTATCTCCTTGTTGTTCCAGACCTATTGCTGATGTTGATGTTAGCATAAGCACATCTTCTTCATCTTGTTCAACAAAAGAAGGAAACTCATCAAACCAAAATGTAGACTCTATTTCTTCACCACCCTCTTCTTGCTTGTTATCATGTTCTCCGAGTTGATCTCTTGACATAAGCATTGATACATTTTCTTCACCTTCAACAAAAAATGGAAATTCATCAAACAAGTTAGTCAAAACTTCACATTCAACCCCTCTAAATTTATTTTCAACCTATTGTCCTATTTGATTATTTTCATCACCCTCTTGCAGCAAGTCTAATTTTTCTATACCACTTGGAGGTTCATCAGCTACAAGTTGCTCTTCTTTTGCCTCAAAAAACTCTTCTTTCCTACTAAACCAACTACCTTGACAAACAATAGGTCCTCCTTTGTAAAGGGAAATGATGCTAGGACAAGAAGGCTAATTTGGTGAATGGTTTTGAGAAGTTTCTTGAGTTTCTTGAGGTAGGAAAAGCTCTTGAGTAGGTTCTTGAGGAATAGTAAGCCGACTTTGCTCAAGAACAGGCTCTTGCAATGGAAAATTACCTCCAAAACTTGGTATTTCAAATTTAGAACACTTACTTGAGTATTCAGGAGGCTTATCTTGCTTGAAGCTTGGAAACTTGTACTTAGGAGCCTCCTCTTTTGTAGATTGATCCAGAATGTAAGAGGTTGATTGAGATTCCAATCTTTGTACTTGGGCAAATAATAGCTTCATATGTTCTTGTTTGGTAGAAATCTCTTTTGCAAGAGACTCCTCATATTGCTTCCTTTGTGTATCTATCTCCTATTGGTACTGGTAGGCTTGGCAATCCAAATCCTCTTGCTGCAAATTGAATTCTTGCTATCTTTGGATATCATGCAACTGCTTATTGAAGTCTAGCAATATGCTTTTGATGTCACCAATCCACGTATTGTTAACATTTTGAGGCTGGCTAAGGAAGTAACAATGTTGGTTTGACATAGAAATGACTTCTTGAGACTGATTAAAGGTATGTGAAGGCTGCCAAGAAGATTGAGTAGGGGTGGGTGGCAAGTATATTGAACATACTGGTCTCTTTGTATAGCAAATGCATTTGGGGTAAAACCAGCTGCATGCTTAGTTTGATATGGTTGATAAGAAGGAATATGAGTAGCACGCTCATGAAATGGAGGGTGATAAAACATATCTCTATGGAATGAAGACATGGTGCCTCATTCAAATAAGGTAGAAATTCATTGAAGTATTCTTAAAAACAAGAACAATCAAGATTGATTTTGCAAAAAATTAAGTACATGCCAACACTTAGTCCACTTGAAACCAGTAGATTGAAACTTGGAGTCACTAGGTGTGTGAAAGTATTGCCTCCAAAGGTAGAAATTGTTGACATACACACCAAATACCAGCAATGAAGGGACAAGTTTTTAACTTTGATAGTTCAAATAGTCCCACCGGGCGTGCTAAGAACTTGTTATCATGGCTGGTGGGGAGAACTTGCACTACTTGAATTAGTAGATTTGTCACATATTCACTATGGTGTTGGAGAAATACCTCTTCAAGGCTGAAAATATTGAGTGCAACACCACTCTCTCAACTAGATGAAATAAAGTTCATCAAACTAGTCCCACCAGGCGTGCCAAAAACTAGAGTATGCACCCTGCTGAATCTTGAATCTAGCTATTCTATGAAACATGGGATGACCTCTCGAGTTGTGGGACTCACGAAACTGAAGGTCAAAATATGATTAAAGGGCAACTTCCCCTTGGTAAATCACCTAAAATCTAACTCTAACTAAAGAACCTTGCTGGGAAAAGAGATGAAGAAAGATTTGATAATCTAAAACTAAAACAAAAAGTGAAGGTGATACACCAAATAGAGCAGATTTCTACTTCCTTTTAGCAACACAACTTATGAATCTCAATCTAAAGCTTTACACAGTAATTTGCAACAACAATTCAGAGGTAAACTTAGAACAACAACAATCAAGGAGTCATATAACTCATAGTAATACCTGCTTTTCCTTTACACACAGAGAAAATTGAAACAAATAGAGGCAAACATACTGATATTTGATTCACAGAAGGCTGCTACAATGACTGTTTTCTAGAAAAATAGCAAAATATTACATTACAAGCATACAATCAACCATTATTTTAGAGTGAAACAAGGTTGAAGATGCAGTCAATGAAGAAAATTATAGAAGTAGAGACCTGATTTTGACTAAAAAATTAAAGGATTGAATGTCACTTTGTCACAATAAACTTGTCCAATACTTTGCAACAAACATAGGCCTATTATTTATAGATTTTTGAGAGCCTAAAATAAAAAAGTCATGTTGACTTTAGATATTTTTCCTATGAGTTGCCATTCTCATCCTATGTGGATAAGATTTGCCTTTTGGCTTTATAAGTTGTCAATCTTATCTTTTGTGGATAAGATATTTGTAATCATTATCCCTTATGGATAAGATTCACCTTTTTGCATTATGAGTTGTCAATCTTATCCTCTGAGTTGTCAATCTTATCCTCTGAGTTGTCATCCTTATCCTCTGAGGATAAGATATTTTGCAATCATTATCCTTTGAATTTGACTTTGTCTTCCTTTGACTTTGGCTTTAAATTTCTTCCCTTGACTTTGACTTTGCATTTGATTTTCTTTTGCAAAAAATATTTTCCTTTTCTTTTTTGTTCTAATTTTTCATAAAAAATCAGGTAACAATAACCTTATTTAATATTTAATAATAATAGTCACACACACACATATACGAATGAAAAATAAAACTCAATACAAATATTTAATCACATAAACCAACCTAAGGAACAATCAAGAAATCAAAGACCAAAATCAAAACCTATTTCAAATAATCTCCAAACAATGATCGAAGGTTTACTTACCAATCCCCACACTAGCTTGACTTGACTTAACCAAACTAGGATGTGAGTGTGTGATAGCTCAAATATGCACATTAGGGTTACCAAACCAAGTTCTTCTCTTGAGTGATACTTCCCCTCTCTTTCGGAGGCTTGATTCATTTCCTGCATCCAACTTAGTGCATCACGAAGGTAGTTAGCCATTCACATGAAACTCATTTGCGTCATCAAAACATTAAAGTAATCACATCGTAATATATATTCATTCATTGCATTTTCCCTCAGTATATTCAAAACATAATCATACCTTAAAAAACAATAACATCTTAATGCATATTTAGGTATTTATTTCACCTATTAAACATATTAAAGCCTTGATTTACATTTATCATCACTTTTACTCATTAAGGTAAAAGTAACTTGGTAACTAAGAAATGGGGTGTAACACATCACAACGCCTTGTTAGATGTATTTACAACTAAGACACAATACACACAAATATTTCACCTTTTATTCCCATTGCATATCGCATATATGGAAGTGGGACTTGTAGTCAAAATTGCAATATAAAGAGCCTTCGAGATACAATAATAAACTAACATATGAAATACTAGTGGGGACCAAAGCTACAATACACACATGACCAAATAACACAAGGAATAAACCAAGCATAAACAAACACCACTAAGCGAAAGTAACTAGTTGGTAAAACTATCTCATTTAAGGGGATTAAGTTGTAAACTTAAGTGAAATAAATTGAAAAAACCAATCAAAATTAGAAAGAATACAACAAAGTCCATGTGTAAAGGGCTAAAGCACAAAAAGACTAGGAATTTTAGTCACAAAAATATAAAAGAAAACTCTTACAAACCAAAAAGACTAAAATTCTAAGTATCTCCTTAGAAAACCTAGAACACTCCAACATGCCCATTGAAGATCTCTTGGATCGGGTATAGTTGATGGGCAAAAATAGAGCAAGGGCATGAAAAAGGTAAGGACATAGAATAATTTTGTAAAAAAATTGAGGCTTGCAAATCTAGGCACTAACACCTCCCATTTTTCTTTGCCCCAAATTCAAGAGATGCATTTCTCTTTATAATTAAAATCCCAAATCCACTTTAATTTTGGATCAAATGAATATTGCATGATGTATAATAAGTTTATCAATGAAGGTAGAAATTTTGTCTCTTTTTCTTCAAACCAATTTTCAAAACCTTTAATATTTGATTTAATTCTTATGTACACATCAATATTTCCTAAAAGAAATATATGTATTTAACTATCACTCATCTTCTCATAAATTTTATTTTTCCAATTACATTATAAAACTTGAAATTACTTGTTTTTTTCACTCAAATCTTTATTTTTAGACTTCAAGAATTGGGTAGCCCCCTATAAACTGTAGTATGCTTGGTAAATTTTTTCATGTGATTGACGACGGTGGCGCGACAAGGATGGGAACACTCAAATCATTTTTTTGCCTCTCTTTTCACTTCTAATGATTGTATTTATTAAAGAGTATTGTTCCGATTGTTTCAAACCCAAGTATAGTATAACAATATATTGGACTCCTTAAAACGGATTAAATAGGAATATTAATAGGGCAAAGCTTGTTTAGTAAGCTAGATTACACATTAACGACAAAGCATTAAATAATCGTAATTCTAAAACTAATACTAATTTACTCACAGAAGAAGTCAATAGATTCTCTCCATTTTTTTCTTCCTGATTCGCCATATTTTAACTTGAATTTTTAGATATGCTACAATTTTTATTTCCCGCTAAATTACAAATAAACTCGACCAAAACCCTTGGAAAAACCTCTGAATTTTTTTCATTTCTAAATCCATTGCAAAAGATGCTGAGGGGCAGAGAAAGCGTGATTCGAATGGTTGGGAAACGTCGCAGGATCGAATCACACGACGTCATTCTTTCTCAGATTAACGCTCAGGTGCTTCTATTCACATCGTCTTTGTCAGAAGATTGAGAATTTTTCTCTGCTTCGTTTTTCTATTCAACTCAAGTGAGGCTTAGTCTTTTTTGAACACGCAAAAAGGTTTACAAACATACTAGCATGAACAGACTATACGAATCAACATATTATATTGTGTCCAGTCTAGCAGTTCTCCAGCTTTCCTGATTGATCTAACTGTGATTTTCAGAAAACCTAGATGGTCCATAGAAGAAACCTATCTTACCGAGGAAATTGCCTGATCTAAAAGGTGGTACCTGAGCATTTAATCACAAGAAATTAAAGCGCGAAGTCAACGTTAACAACTTGTTGACTGTAGAAAGGTTATCAGTGAAATGACAATCATTGTGGGCATACCTTTAATCCCAGAAACAGACCAAAACTGGAACATAAAAACAAAGGCAGGAAAATCAAGTAAAATTCAGATCACTAGGGTCATCAGTGAAGCCATGATTGTTTTCTTTCTTCTCCATATTCACAAAAAGCTTCTTTCAAGTACCTGCCGAGAGCCCCGGGCATTTGTCATGCACTCTGTTTTCCATGAAGGCATTGGCAACCGGCCTGAGGTGGGAGTTGTGGCTCTAGGAAAATTCACCGCCAGCAATTCACTGTCAACAAGTTCACCTCCAACAATTCATTGCCAACAATTCATCACCATGACAAATTCATCTCGTAGAAAATTCACCACCAGCAATTCATATCATATTGCTGGCAGTGAATTTTTGACGAGATGAATTTGTCATGGCGATGAATTGTTGGAGGTGAATTTGCCTGAAGCCGGGAGTTGTAGAGTGTCTCCCAAGCATGTGGACATCTCAAAATTTGTTCCAGTGAAAGTGCCACATCTTGTTTGAAATCCTCCATGTATGGATCAGGCTTGAGAAGGATGGAAATGCTAGATTTCTGCGAGAGGTTATGTGCAGTGACAATGCCATTCTCACTAGCATTAGTCTTTTTCTTTTCTCTTGTAGAAATATCACCACTACCACTAGCAACCATGGAGAGCATAGGCATAGCTGATTGTGCAGATTGTATTGGCATTGACACACCCTTAAGACATTGTTTCCACCTCTATATGAAATCTATTGGCCTTTATCTTCTCATCCTCATTTATATCAAGACGTACCCTAACCCCATGTCCTCTAAAGCCCAAGAGATGAGAATATACTTTGGTGTAACTCCCTCTAAAATAGGTCTTGCAAATGTGACACAACCACACTCTACTACCTCCAAATTTTTATTTTTGTCTTTGTCTAGGGCTTTCACAAATTGCAGAAGAGGTATTTTGGAATTGAAAGGGCCCTTTATATAAATGGGTTTTGTAATTGTTCTCCTTCACTTACAACACTCCAACATCTCGATGAACCTTCAGTTGAAATTGAAACTCTCACATTTCTTTCTTCCATTTCATGTTCACTACTCTCACTGTTGCTTCTTGTGTTTTGTGAAACAATAATGCAAGTGCAAATTGAAAGTAGAAAAAAAAAAATCATATGTTTTTTTTAAACTTTGAAAAAAATTAGAAAAAAACAAATGAAAGAATCACTTATCTCTTCTACTTCATTTGCTATCTTACTGTTCATTGCTCACCAATGCTGATTTCCCCAGTTGCACCTTCAACCCTGCTCAAAGTGATTTTTTTTCCTACAACTTGGTTGCAATTTTTTTTTGCATGTAGAAATGAATTAGAATGAAATAGAGAGGCTTCTTTTTGCTCATTTAGGGCTAAGTGTGGTGTGAGGGTCCACAAAAAAATATTAAAATAATTATTTGTTGATTTTGGACTTAAAAAAAATGGCTGATTTGTTGTGGGGACCACCAACTGCCCCCATTTAGGGCTAAGTCTGGTGTGAGGACTTAAAAAAAAGAATATTAAAACAATTGTTTTTTGATTTTGGACTTAAAAAAAAAGTGGTTCATTTGTCATGGTGATGGCTGATTGTCCTTGGGACGGCTAGGGTTTATTTTTTAGAATTTAGGGATGGTTGGGGATATTTTCAAGGTGTCATTGCATCCCTAGTATGGGAATGACAAAAAAATTCATGGGGATGTGTCTTAAGGAGCATAGATAATATTTGTCACTGTTATCATATTTTTGAAAGGAAAAAGTATGACATTTCTTAGCCAATCCAATTAGGAAAGCGATGCAAGTATATTGGATCTAATAAAAATTCGGCAAAGAATGACACTAAATAAAAAACAAGAAAGGAAGAAGAGAAGAAGAATAGGATCACAATTCATACTATACACAAAATATACCCTAGGAAAACCTTGCAAAAGGAAAAATCCAGCCTCCAAAGCGCACACTAGATGTATTATTTAACAATGAATAGTTATAATGTAATAGCAGAGTTGTAGTGCTTCAACGAGGTCTACACATTGAATTTGGAGGAATTCTAGCAGTGTAACCTTGCATAAAACTGAACATCCAATCTCCATCCCAAGCCCTCAATATATAGGCCAGAAGACACAGGATACCAAGAATGGTTTTCCATAATCATAGGCTCGAAACCATAAGCCAAAGTCTAGTCCAATTGCCCCACATTTGACCTATGTGCTCCACTCCAAAAGTAACTCCTCCCAACATAGAAAGCAACTCCTTGGTTGACCCCTATGATCAAGGGGGTCCAATGTAACTCCCAAGCACCCCATGTGGGTGCAATACTTTATGTAACTCCCAAGCACCCCATGTGGGTGCAATACTTTCACTTACACACCTCTTCCAAACTGTTGTTAACAGCTGGTCAAAGATGTTAGTTATAGTCCTCCTAGTAACTCCGTATTCAATGATTTATTACAATTGTCATAAGCCAAATGACATTTGGTAGAGAGTACCACCAATGGAATCTCAAGATTCCATCCAAGTGAGACACCCTTTTCTATGTGGGCACATTATTTTACAATATTACAAATATAAATTAATTCAACTAGATCCAGGACTTGCAAGGCGTACAACACCTAGTTCCTTAGCCCTAACAATATATATGTACATATAGACCAGAGTGGTGTATAGAGTCATAGACCCATCAAAAGTGTTTCTCTTGTTTGGAAGATTGCCTCTATGACTGTTTAGTTTTAGAAATTCCCAAAGCTCTGTTTGATTTTCTGATTTAATTTTTCATGAATAAAGTTATTTTTGTGAATACCTATCTGTTGTGCCTAACATTGTTATGTAGTGTGCTTGTTAGAAGAAAATGTAGTTTGTCTTCTCCTTCACTCAAGATACACACCTTCCAGATTCTTTGTTCCCAAGCAGTATTTGAGAGGGTTCTTCTACCGGTTTCACTTCATAGTTTGTTCTTAGCTTTGCAGTCGTGATTTTTTTTGAGGTTGGTAACCTTTGCATGCACTTCTGTTGAAAAATAACTCTAATATAAGTTTTTCAGGTTTGGTAGTGTTGATTTAATATTTCATATGCTAGGTTCTGACTGAAATAACATTCTCTTTTAACTTTCTCCCTGTATAATGATGATAGGCAAAATTATCCAAAATCCGGTATTTTATGTAAGTTACCTTTATTATTAATATTCTTCGTTCCCATGTTTTTTCTGGTCCATGTATGAGTTTCATTGCATAATTGTATGCGCTGTTTATTTGTTTAGCAGTCATGATGCTGTCTTTGAGATTGGCCATTTTTGTGTCTATTTTTAATCTAGAGATTAGTTTATGTTATAAACTAACCAGAGTTTGCGATTACAACATCCATATGATCACTTGCACACATGGTTAATATAGGGGGCCAGGCTTTTGTAATATTTACCAGCGCTCAAGCTTGTGGTGGGAACTTACCAACAACCATGGTCAAAATATCTGACTATTTTTTTATAATTTTCAGGTAGCTTCTGGTCAGACAGATACAGACTCGAATACAGAAACTACTGCATGTGTAAAAGATGATTTTGTGAATAATAACATGGCTTCATTTTCACATGGAAATTTAAATGGAGACGTTGAAGATGATTATATGAGTTCTGTGTGGAACATTGATGATAAAGACTGGGTTTTATGTCCAGTTTGTGGAAAGAGCATACAAGGAAGACACATAATCATAAATGAACATCTTGGTATGACATTCATTATTTACTGTATAGTCATGCTTATGTTGCTTAAATACCTTGTAGACTGCATGAGAACAGAAAAGGAAAGTATTTTTTAAATGTCCATCATTATGCCAGTATATTCAATTTGTGTTGATATATCATTTGATGCATACTCTTGATGAGAAAGGTCATAATGGCGTTCACTCTAGACTCATTGTAACCAAATGATTCTGAATTAGGGTGATGTTTTAGTTGAGGCTCACCTAATATGGTGATACGTAGTAAGATATTTGAGGTCTGATTCAATAAATTGACCAAATGACCAAATGACCAGATAGACTATTGATTATCTTTGATGGGAATCATACAGATGATTCTTTATTGAGAAACATTCTGTTACCGGGTTCATGCAACAAAAGGGCAGGTTCGGGTTCTAGGCCGGTACTGTTGTGTGTTCCCAGGGTTCCCTTTTTGGGGGCCTGGTTCATTTGGGTCGAACCCGGGCGAACCCAGGTCGAACCCAAGCAGAACCCGTGGCCTATGTGGAGTTAAAACTACTTTTTTTTGTATTTTTTAAATTGTTTTCTCCTTTTGACTTTGACCAGCGCCCAATGGAACCCTAAAAGAAGTACCATTGTATACTGATACGAGTTACAACTTGCAATTCATGGCTACTCTATTGACCTAAAATTAACAAACATAAATGAATAACAGTGTTAGACTGATTGCCTACAACACCCAACAAACAAAGCGTTAGGCCACAAGGTTGAATGCAGATCTCTAGCTAATGCTTACTGAGATGTATTGTATGGCTTAAAGGGACAAAGCAATGCAATACTAGCAGCCTATATTTTCTGACATCACAAGTTGATACATTTATTTGAGACCTCCTGCAAGTAGGCTATTGATCAGTGTCATTCATGTGCTGGTATAAATCCTTTCCCATTGTCACAAATGTTAGCTGCTTAGATGTTATGGTTACAGCAACTTCTTTGGAAATTTTATAACAGCTGATGTTGTTTATCTATTCGAAGAGAATTTAAGACAAATGTGAAATAGATATTGATGATTTAGATAATCCATTTGATGATTAAAAGTGTTGTAATATTGAACTTGAAGTTCAAACGATGAATATTTATCATGCATGTTTTAAATGACATTCAAGTTTATGGTGGTTTTGTTGTTTATATGATGTTATGTGATATTCTAATCCTAATTCATGCTTCTAGGCCGCATATACATATATATTTTTTATTTTTACATGTTTTTTTGTACTAACGAACCCAAACCCCCAAAAATTTTTTAGCTGAACCCGTGAACCCGAACCTGAACCAGTACCAGAATCGGCAACTTAGGAGAACTACATATATTTCTTGGGATACAAATGAAAAGTTAGTCATACTTGAATTAGTATTCAATCTTAGGGAGTATGGCAGAGGCAAAGCTTACCAAACCTCAATCAATTTGTAAGATTAGATAAAAAACATCTTGGGATTCGTTTTTAGATAAATATAACTATCTAATTGAGAAAAAGTTAAACGAAGGACATAGAGGATTAACCTACACTCAGACAGTAATCACTACAAACTATTCAAGATATTTTATATCTTCTTTTTCATTTGTTACCATTTTATTTTAGTGGAGTAAAATATTTTCAAGAAACTTGAGGTTGCCAATGGTTGAGCATGGATCTGGAGACGAAAGGTTGAAGTTGTTGCTATAATGCTATTAAATCTCACTTAGGGCAGAGTATTCTCATATTTGTACCAGTCAAGAGTTCTAACAGAGTTCCTAGAGACACAATAAAAACCTGGAATAATTGTTCTTTTTGATGAAGTTATTTGGGGGTTCTATTGGGGTCCTCTCTCATACTAGAAAAATAGAAATACATAGATACTTGAAAATGAAGAAAGATCCTAAAGAAACATAGAAACCACAAGAGCTGGAAAACTACCACTAGAAACAAAGTACAAAACCAACCTTATAAATAAAACATAAGTAAATTCAAGCTTCCATAGTTAACCCTCTTCTCCTACAAGCAAAGAGGCTATCCAATGTCTTTAGAGCCCCTTCATACAGCATGCCTCAAGCTTTGATCGGCAACATCTCTGCATCTGTTTTCCTGCCCCTTTTTATTCCTGCTGCCAATAATGGTTAACCCATTATTAGAGGAGTGAATACCCCTTATGCCTTCAATAATATCCTGTTTAGAAGACATGTCATGCAGCAAGCATTCGTTCTCTTCCATATCACCAATTTCCTGTTTGCTGGGAATTTGCCCTAGCAAATCTTTCGCAATGGAAACCAATTTTGTGTAACACACAGGCACCACAGGAAAATTGCTATTAAAAGAAAATATGTCCTGAGGATGAACACCAGATGCTTTCTGTTTATCTACATCCTTCACCATATTTGGACAATTCACTAGCGTTTGCCTGCCAACTAAAAAACGTTCGTGATTCCTCTATACAAAATCTACAGCCAGGGTTCTGTTCATGAGTATCCAGTTTTTTGAAACCACAATGTGTTGAGGGGGAGCTCTTTCAGATGAACCACATTCATTTCTTCTATGACCCACTTTGTCACATCTAAAACACCTGAATGGCATACACTCAAAATCTACATATTGAAGCCAAGACCCAAAATCGGGCAATGTTGAGCATACAAATGATTGACTTTGTTAAATCTACATAACACAGACTTGCGCAAACTTACTGGAGGAAGATAATTCAGCCCCATCCAAAATTACAAACTCAACATTTTTTCCTGAAAGTAGCTGTATTATATCTGCTGTTATATAGACTAATGGAAGGTTGTAGAAACAAAGCCAAAAGGGGATTTTCGAGAAGGAAACACATTCAGCATCCAAAAAGGGTTTCCAGGGGCATAACAGCAAACCTGAATGACTGCTGAATCACAGGCTTTTGTTCCATACAAATTCCACCTCCTCAATAAAATTGAAAGCCAACAGAAAGAAACCTTTTGCAAGAAAAGAGATTTCAGGCATAGAAATATTAGGCAATGCTTGACCCATCCGGACTGAGTTTTTCTTCATTTATTGCTTTACCCACAAACTTACCCACCAGCAACAAATCCTCTTGCTTTAAAGAGATTTTATAAATGTTATCATCTGAGAGGTTGGCCTCTGAAGGGGTGTTGTCCAGAGTAAAGGGTATATCACCTTAAAAGAGGTTAGAAACCCTAACAGGGTTATCTGGAAACTTTCACCATTTATAGAACAATCACGGAAAACCTCAGTTGCCTTTTATAGAAAAGGCACAGAGAAGAATCCTTATCATTGAGAAGGAGCAAAAGATAGTAATTGCTACAAACATGAAAGATATTAGTAGCATTTTTGCATGAGACATGGAGCCCTAAATGGTCACATTGGAAGGTATTATAAAACCCTAAATGGAGCCCACTTCAGGTTCCTTACCATACATGGTCAGATTGGAAGGTATTATAAAACCTGTTTACAAGCCTTTCACTAATATTAACTGCTTCACATCAACCTGTTTTCCTGTTGCCTCATCTGCATCCTGCCGTCAAGCTGATTTGTAGCAAACTTTCCTGCTAGAACATAAAACAATACTAGAGGGAGGATTATCCCCTCCTTGATTCACATCCTCCTCAGGTTCCTCTTCATCTGGGTTACCAGAAGACCTACAATTGCACTTGAGACCCTGTCACCACTTCTTACCTTGCCCTGCAAAAACCTAACCTAACCTTGGCTCTCCGCTCCATCAGTAGGGTGTTGTATTTGTTGTCAACCTGTAATATCCCCACCAGAAGTGAAGGTAAATCTCAGTCATAAATAAACACCACCAGTGACACTGTAAAGGCCCCACCCACAAATAAATCGCAGGTCAAAGAATTATGGACAGGTTGCCAACACTTAAGGAAAAGTAATTGCCAGTTACACTAATGAACAAAGGCACCAGTCATAAGGATCGGGGATAACTACAGAAAAACAGATCACCGTCCTCACAACATTGAGTTTAATTATCACCACCAGCTGCCTATGTTAATCAAAGGAGCGATCAAGGAAAGATTAAGAAATGACATGAGATAATGACTAAGGTGATCAAAAGAAATAGAAGGAGATAATACTTAACTTTTAAGGGAAAGTAGCACTGATTTCATGCTAGCGATTTAGAATAAGCATAGTTAAATAAAATTTAATTAAATAAAAGGGCAGTGGTTGCATGAGGAAAAGTTGTGACTCCTCCATAGGGCAGCATAAGAAAGGTTGTGACTGCTTCAAAAATAGGATATAAAGGGGAGGACATTCAATGATAGGAAGGCATGAATTTTGGAATAAATATTATGACTGTTTACCAGTAAATCACAGCCAAAGAGGACAAAAACCCTCCAAGGTAAATTGAGAGTTTTAAGGATGAAACCCCTTAAATTCTCTTAGCAAGTTAAGGACGAAAACCCCTAACTTGGGGGTAGATATTAGGGACAGTCATTCAAGGAGAATAGCTGCAACTTGAAGGAAAATTATAGCAGAAAATCAGGATAAGTTATATTTTCAGAATTATTGCATAAGTTATAAATCTAAATATTATAATAAAATTCATAATTTTAGAAAATAAAGTCATATTTATAAATTTAATGCAATTATCTTTTTTTTTTAATTGGAAAAAGAAAAGAATAATACATCAACAGGAAACATATTCTGAGCAGCTACAAAGTAAAATATTATGTGCATGGGCAGCAGCAACAATGCAAAGGTCTGAACATGAAGAGCAGCAACAGCTGCAATTTACAATATTCTGAGTATGGACAGCAGCAACAATAATGTTAAAAGAGTCTGAACATGAACAGCAGCAACTATAAAGCAAAATAGTCAAGAATGACCGCACAAGAACAGCAACAAATTGCTGACCTTCACCTCCACAAGTCAAAGGACACAAATAAACATTATATACAGCTCTATTAGCAACCACAGCTCAAAGTTATAAGAATGTAAACTGCCGTCTCTATCTCCTCCCCACTGAAAGTGTATGCACTGCTGTCTCAAACACCTCCAGTGCTGACACTTGAATAAAGTCCCAAGAATATGTTCCCAAATCTGCCTGTCCTTTCTGCCATGAATTCAAGCAAGTCTCAAATTTTCCTCCTCTTTTAAGCTCATCTATCCATTTGAGCCTTCGCCAACGTCTTTGTATGAGTTGACCTTGAGCCTTGAGCAACAACTGGTGGTTCCAGTAAGCCTCCAAAGCCTCCATAGCAGCCCCTTCAAAACACACCACTCCTGTCTGATTTTTAACATTGCACTTTGTAATTTGGCACAACAGAACTGAGTTGAGTTTGTAGATTGATTAATGTCTTCCTCAGCTCAGGATTATCTTGGAAAGAGGACTGAAGAAGAGTGATATAAGGTGAGAAGTTTGTACAAAGCAGCATAAATTCAGTTTGAACTAAGTGAAAAGTGTGTGAGAAAGCGGCCATGCAACAGAATCTCCATATATGCTTAAGGATAATGTGTCTGAAGGTCTGAGTGATAGTATTATGGGACTTGGAAAGACCAAGAAGAGCCATTCTCCAAGACCAAGCGTGCGGGAAGAGCACTAGGAAGTTGGAAAACAATGAATTCCAAAGTTGTTGCACATGGTGGCAAAACCAAAAAGCATGCTTAATGGTCTCTTTTTTCGCACAGAAGGGGCAAGATGGAGTTGGGGAAATGAATGAGAGGCGGTCACCAATAGGGACTTTGACATGAAGGACCTTCTAAGCAATCAACTGAGCTTGAGCGTCCACCTTGGAGTTCTAGATCAAAAAACTTAATTTGTTCCATCTTGCTCTGCTGAACTTACAATGCCATTTGAGATTAAGCCATGGAGATAGGGAAATGGAAGTAATGAATTGCTTATACACTGTTTTGAGAGGCAAAGATCAAAAGTTATGGTCGTTGGGCCATTTCCAATCCTTGAGGAAGCTATTGTGACATGGGGTGGATAGCAAAGCAAACAATTCAAGAGGAACCAGCTGTTGGATTTCTTGGATTGGGGCTCTATAAGCTGAGGTCAGATTACATTGGGATTTAACTTGATGCCAAGTTTTCTAGCCAAATCTTAATGAATCCCATAAATCCTGAAAAACTTGAATGCCTTTTCTAAATAATTGTTTTCCTTTAAGAGCTCCGACATTAGCCAAAGGACTATTATTTTGTTGGATTAGATGGTTCCACTAGATAGAGAATGAAGCAAAACTCAGCCCATGACTCAAGCTACGATTGTACCAGCCCAACAATTTTGAGGTAGTTTGTCAAGCTCTCCAAATGGAGTTGAAAGGAGCAGAACCATGAGTCTTAAAATAGGGAGCAAGGAGCAACTTATCCTTCCAGTTAACCATTTTCCAAGGACCTCCAGCTGTAGCTGTTTGAATATGATGACACACTAGGTGTTCCCATGTAGCATCCTGATCTAGAGCCCTCACAATCCATTTAGTTGTAAGACAGATGCCTTGAGTGTACAGATCTAAAATTCCCCAACCACCTTTATCTTTGGGTTGAATACAATGGGTCCATGATTTAGCAGGTAATCCTTTTTTATTTCCTCACTTAGCCCAAACGAAATTCCTGATTATTTGAGTTAGCTGGTTATAACAAGTTTTGGGGGGGAGCCAACATGATGAGATATAAATATGGCTGGCCAAGAGGATTTTGTTAGCAACTTGAATTCTACCAGCCTTAGATAAAAAATTGTTGGTCCAATTCAGGAGTTTTTTTTATTTTATTTTAGGCAAGAACCAATTCCACATCTCTCTAAGAGAAACTCCAATGCCAAAAGGGATACCAAGGTATCTCGTGATACAACCATGCTTCACCTCTCAACATTCACTAGGAATCCAAGGAGGATGCGGGTTGGTGCGAATCATAATGAATTCAGTTTTATGCATAGCCAGTTTTGATCCTAAGATAGTACAAAACAACTCCAATATGTCTAGAGTGTGAGTTACTTCTTTAGCATAATTTTGAATGAAAAGCATGCTGTCATCTGCAAAATGGGAATTAAGTGCTGTAGCATTGCTCGAAAGAGAGATGCCTTGAATAAGTCTACTAGAGAGAGCATGTTGGAAGAGATAACTGAATGCATCAGAGGTTAGAACATAGAGGAAAGGAGCAAGGGGGCAGCCCTGCCTAATGGATTTTTGAAGGGGAAATGGAGGGGATAGCATCCCATTAACAACCACTCTAGCATTTGCATCCCTAAATAACATATTGATCTGCTCACAAAGTTTAGGACCAAATCCAAGCCATTTAAGCATCTTAAGAATAAAGGGCCAGCGGATTCGATCGTAGGCTTTATCAAAGTCAAGTTTAATAATAATAGCATCTTGGGCAGTTTGTTGGGCCCATTCAGCTATTTCCCATGTGAGCACCAGGTTATCTAAGATAAATCTTCCTCCCAAGAAACTAGTTTGTTTAGAACAAACAATCATTTGAGAGATGTGCTTAATCCTTCGTGCCAAAGATTTAGCTATTATTTTGTATGATGTATTGAGGAGAGTAATTGGTCTCCATCCATTGACGATGTCTTCTTCTTTTCCTTTGGGTATGAGTTTAATCAGCCCCTGATTAATAGTATTTCCTAAGGATCCAGTTTCTACTCCCTCAAGATAAACATTATAGAAGTCCTCACAAATGTGAGGCCAAAGAGCTCTATAGGACTCAACAGGAATCCCATCAATTCCCGGGCTTTTTTCTAAGGCCAAACACTGGAGGGCAGTATCAAGCTCTAATATTGAAAGAAGATGGTCAAGATACTTACTATGCTCGGGGTCTATTTTTTGAGGAATACAACTAGCAACACTTTCTTCAAGGAAGGGAAGAAGAGTGTCATTAGTAGAATCATCGATAAAAAGGGTTTTAAAGTGTTCATAGAAAGTGTTCATAATGTTAGATTGGCTATTTTGTAGGTGACCCTCAGCAGATTTAATTTCAGTTATATGTTCAACTTTATGTTTATGCTGCAGATATTGAAAGAAAAATTTTGACTCATGGTCTCTATCTTTAATCCGTTGAAGATGGGCACGAATTTGAGCTCCTTTGCCTCTAGAAGCAGCCATTTTTCTGAGCACATTTTCAGCATTAGCCACAAACTGCTGTAAGGAGATGTTACTAGGATTATAGGCCAGCAGTGTCCGACCAAGCTCTAGTCGTCCTTTGAGAGATTTCTCTAATTTGCGATGTTTTGCAGCAGCTCTTCGCCCATAATCATGAAGGAAGGAAGTACATCTATTAATGGTTCGCAGCCACCAACTGATCCAACTGTTTTGCTATGGTTTTGGTTCAACATTCCAAATAGCCAAGAGACCATCAATGCAATCTTGGTTCTTGAGATGGGAAACATTCAACTTGAAGGGCAGATCATTTGAAAGGGGAGTGGAATTTGAGAGTGAAATAACAATGGAAATAGGAAGATGGTTTGACAGTGTGGCTGCAAGATCTAAATAAACAAGGATGCCATCTGGCGATGGGAGAATTGTGTAGCTAGGAGAGATATAAAATTGATCTAGTCGACTCATTTTTCTTAAGGCTCCTTCCTTGCAGTCATTCCACGTGAACCAATGAGGCAACTGGAGATTGATTTTACCTAAGAGGGGATCATGCACTCCAAGGGAATTTCAGGATAGAGTCCAACCTTCAAATTCTGATTGGGAAAGACAAGAAACTCCATCCCGGCTGTGATCAGAAGTGTTTTCCACCATGTTAAAGTCTCCTCCCAACACCCAATCGGCGTTGGGAAGGTTGTTGCGGAGCCACTCCCAAAGGCGGATTCTCTCAATAGGGGAGTTAGGGGTGTAGATAGAGTAAAAGCCCACCAAAATATCATTAATGAGAATAGTAGTCCATACATAATGGTTGTCAGGGTCAGATCCAAAAGCCACAATATGCTTGGCTAGCCATGGGGCAAGGCCTAAAACAACACCGCCACCTCCATCATCGTGGTTGGTATGGAAGAAGCGAGCATTAGGCCAAATGGAAGCAAGGATTGCATCAAGACGAACATAACCAACTTTTACTTATTGCAACATGAGAACATCAGGATGGTTATTCTGAATAGCATGTTTGACAAGGTATTTTCGAGCGGGAATTGTGAAACTCCGCACTTTCCATGATTGAATCTTACACTTCATTTTGAAGAGTCTGGGAAGATTTCCTCAACAAACTAGAGCACATTAAACTGATACATTGGCGAGAAAATTTGAGTATCCATAATGAGATCCTGGTTCGGCTGGTCCATCATGGAATCATCACTAGGAGTCCTTTGAGAAGGGGACTGGGCTTGTTTTCTAGATGGGCTGCTAGGCTGAGAGGGCGAGATTGATCCAAAAGATAATTTGTTACCAAGATGTGGGGTCTCTTTCATCCTTTTTGATGCTCTGGGTTGAGACGCTGTCATTGCCTCTTTAAAAGAGTGGATTTGTAAGAACCCCCTGCTCTCCCCAACTGAATTCCTACACTTATAATGATTATTTTCTGAATTTGAGCCTTGAGGAATATTGCCAAACAGTTGTCTCACAATTCTGTACTTGCTGCTTGTAATCTTTTTTTGATTTTTTTGGTGTAGATGAAGATAATATGCATGAAATGAACTTAAATAATCATGTACCAAAGTCTGAAACTAACTGAGGATGCAATTCAATATTCTTTTGGTAACCTTCCATGAAGATCTATGACTGAAATGACATGAAATATGCACTTACACCTGATAGACATTATTACGAACAATTGGCATCAGGGTTACACCAAGTTTCCAGGATGGGGACTGCAGGGGACGGCGGGACGAGTCCCCAAGTTTCTGATTTTTGAGGCCAAATTTAGGGACGACAGGGGACAGCTATATAAAAATATAGGGAAAATTTAAAAAATATTTGGAAATTTTAAATATTCAATAGATAACATGGATAAGGCATGCATAATATACATTATAGAACATTAACATATAACATTTGTGTTCAACATTATGCCAATACTCAATACGCATTCAAAATTAAAATACACGAATCATGAAACAACCTCCAAGTTATAATTTATAAACTTATATCAAAATGCCCAAAGGCTACATTGCTGCCATATAATTTTTATGTGGTGCAAATGGATCAAGGGCTGCAGTATAATATTCTGAGTGTCTAGAAGTGTTGTAGACACTGTTGTAGCTGCACAGTATAGTCTTGAACCATGTATTCAATCCATTTGTCTAGGTGTTTATTTCAGAATTAAGCATACTTAGAAAATTGCCTATGAACTGTATAATTGCTGCTGTTAATGCATTCTCTGGCTCATTTGTCAAATCAGTCATAAGTGTGTCTCAGAATAGAAAGTTCGGTTCAATCTACACTTCAAGTTGTAAACTAGATCATATGAAATTCTGGAAATGCAAGTGTCATGGAGTGAATAAACTGTTATTTCAGATTTGCACATTCTTCATGTTTGAATGGTCATCTTGACTATGGAAATGGAAAATGCAACATATGAAGTGATCTATTGAAACTGCTGTTACATGTTATTTGCAATCTCAAAACTCATTGTAAACTCAGACCAATAGCATACAAAATGTTTGATAAAATGTCCCATGTGTCAATCTGAAAATTAATCAAGCCAAATTGTAATAGGGATTGTTCCATTTGGGGTGGGACACTTCACTTACCAAGGGACAAATATGTTGAACAGTTATAATTGTTTTATGTTTTTTTTTTTCATTTTAAAAGCTCTCAAGACGCGGGGGACGGCCGGCTGTCCCCGGGACGGTTGAGGGACGACTCAGCCGCCCCCTGGCTGTCCCCCATCGGGTCAACGGCGTCCCTTGTTTCAGGGACGTTTCCTAAAAATTTTGCAAAAAAGGGGACGGTCCCTTGCTGTCCCTCTGCCGTCCTTCGGTACCCGAGATGTCCTAGGGATAGGGACAGGGCATTTTGGGAGGGGGGGCGGACACGTCCCCGGGTTTCCTTGATTGGCATGCATAATTATACTCAAACTTAAATTGAAACTATCATCTGCAGCCAAAGACAATTACTTAATATGCCACTCCAACTCCTTTATTAGATGATGCATAAACTCATTACAAGCTGATTACAAATGTATCTATGACTGATTTGTCCTACCAAATGCAATGGGACTGCAAACTACGATTCTTGACTTCATGTAATATATGCAAAGATTACATTCATATAGCACTGCCTTATACCGTGATTTCATTAAAGGCAGACCTGCGTCTCAAATTATTTGCAACAACAATAACAAGAGTTTTTATTCAATATTTCATACCAAGATGTTGCAATTAGCAAACTGTACACTTCTGAAAATGATAAACAGCGATGGTGAAAACCCTAGTTTGATCAATGTGCACAATATATCGATTTCTCCACCTGTATCTTGCTGCCAAATGTTATCCAGCTCCTAGCTGCCCCCAAACACAGAGTTTGCGGCACAAAAACTTAGGCGCTTTGACCTAAAGAGAAGATGCCTTCCATCAAAAACTGTACAACTTGCATCTGAGAGTTGTACGGCCTATATTGGGACTGCTGTACAACCCAGTTTTCAAAGCAACCAGCCTCCAAACAATGTCAAACAATAAACTCCTGGTTCACAATGAATGTCTTCAATTTCTTCTCAACAAACTTCTCAATTTTTGCACAATATTGACTCTTGGATGAAGCCAATCCCCAGAGCAATCTTCAACTGATATCTCACAACCTCAGAATGCTGATACAATGAAGAAGCTATGCTCTCCAATGCCAAATTATGCAGAAACCCTAGGTTTCCTTCTCCAAGAGAAGAGCTCTCCAAACACACAAGTATAAAATGATCCAATGATGCCTTCATTTACTTTCGATGGCCTTTATATACTTCTCCAAATAGGTCGATCCCCTCTAGAAGTTTGTTTTAAATCATTTAAATGATATTTAATACTTGCCTTTCACTTTAATAAATGCTTTAATAAATGGGCGCTCGAATAATAATAATATTTAATGTACTTTAAGTGACCTTTTTTGAGGGTCATGGCCCCATCGGACATAAAGTGAACTTAACACTTTATAATTGCACTTTATAAATAATTATTAATAAAGTAATCACTTTATTAATAATTAAAATAACATAACTCCACAAATAATCATTATTTATCAACTTCGTATGAACCTGGGAGTTAACCATTGTATCCACTGCGCATCCAACTGCCTTACTAAAAATAGCAAGGGTCCCTCTCTAACATCCACTAACTTACTATAAATAATAAGTCCCTCAAAACAGAACTAGAAACCTCTGAATATCATTGCCTCAGAACATATGAAGGATTTGGAGAGATAAACACTTACAACTGCCATTTGAAGAGCTCCATAACGCCCAAACTGGACCCTCTAATCCACCACACTAGCCTACGAGGGTCAACTAATAGGCTAATTCTTCAAACTCTGATGCTCACGCAAATGGGGACATTACAGGATTTTAGTAGGGAGTGGTTGATGCTGGGAAGATGGGGGTGAGGAGGGAGAGGGATGGAGGTTGTGAGCACGAGGGGCCTTGAAATTGTTTGGAGGAGATGGCTGGGAAATCGTAGGAGGATTTTGAGGCTTAGCATCCAACTTTAAGGTAGAAGCAAGGGAGTTGTCTGGTCGAGATTGAGTAGGCTTAGGTTTACGGACGGGGTAGTCACGGATGAGGTGGCCTTCCCTATGGCAATAGAAGCATGCATTAGGTTTATTGAGGTAGTTAATGCGCTGATCAAACTCAAAGCCAAGGCCTACCAGTTTGATAGAGTTAGGAAGAGGCTAAGTTAAATCTATTTCAATGCAATTCCTAGGATGAGAACGAAGGTTAGCCCATTTATTAGGGTGTTGTTTGCACCATAGAACTTTGCCAAGTTGAGCTGCAATATCTTGCAGGAAGGGATGAAAGGCTAGGTTAAGGAAAGGGAATTCAACCCACATGGGATATCTGGATTTAGTGTGCCTTCTGGATGAAAGTTGATGTCCCAAGCTTGCACATAGCAGGTTTGTCCGTAGATAATCCAAGATCCATATTGAAGCACCACACGAGCATGATTTGTGTCAAAAAAGTTGCAGGCAGCATAACCTTTTCCCAAACCCCTAAATGATTCGATAACCTAGCCCTTGAGTTCCTAGTTATTTCTAGCCCATTTAAAAAAATCTTGTTCAAATGGTATGCCTCTGAGGAAAAACAAAATTAAGGTTTTTGCTATGCATTCTGAGATAACTTCAGTGATTTCATCAGGAAACTCGAAGGAAATAGTTTTACCTTCATTTGGGCTGTTTTGGGTACTGGAGTTTGGTATTTGCTGCGCTGAAACATCTGAGGAGGAGGCTTCAACGACAGCTGGGTGCAAGTTTCTGGGGTCCACGCCTGCAGATCTGGCAGCGCCATTGTCCGCAGCTGTCATGGGTTCAAACTTCAAACAAATTTCCACTTTTTGCATTCTTTGCCTTGGAACCAGCACGTTCCCGCGCCTTTTTCATATTTTTCGGCCTGATTTTGAGAGAGTGGGCTCCAGGGGTCGCTATCAAGGTCGGGTCTGTGTCTTTTGAATTTTCCAGCCTAATGCAATTATCTTTTGGAGTTAGGATTATTGTTTAAGGCCAAAAATAGGCAATGTTCTAGGAAGGGACATTACACAACCTGGAACAATTTTTATTTGCCATGCTTCAAGGAATTGAATCATAAGACACCTTATGAACCTTAGACAAGGATTTAGATTCTTATAGTCAAAATTAGAATTAACCTAAAGAATTCAGAATGGTTTGGAAATTGTTCTTTTACTTTCTATAATACTCAATATTCACTAGCAAGGATGAAAACAGATAAGTCAAGAGTTTCAACCTCTACAATTGCCATGAAAACAAATTACAATAAGAGCAAATTGCAAGAATTTCTTGTTGGTCAGCGTATGGTGAAATAGTCAACTAAAAGGTGGTCATAATTGAAAATTTATATTATTGAATCATTCTTTACAAGGAAAAAGAAGAAAGTGTTTGTCAAATATGAGCTTCTTTCATAACCTTCAGCAGCCGCTCCTAAAGGAGTTAACATATATAATTACATAATTGTAATTATTTAAATTTTGCCTCCCTTGGGTCGAACCAATGGTAGATTCAGATTGCACAATTTTTTTTTTGCTACATAAGAGAGGTCAGATTGCACAAATATTTGATTGATTTGTTTTGATACATTTTTACTTACATAGCCCCAAAAGACAGTTCAATATCCAACAAAAAATATGAGGCACACTGTACATACAACTGGCTTCAGATCTATGCAAGATTGAACTATTTGTGATGATATTTTAGTGTTTATGAAGAATAGCTATATGAAATAATTTATTTTTGCCATTTAATGGATTTTGCTGTACCATCTGGACATAAGCTATATTTGAAGAATAATTTTGGGCGTAGGTAAATTAGGCTGTTGTATTTTCTAGGGTTGGCTTTAGATTTGGGTATTAGAAGATCATTTTTCTTATGCTCTTTCATATACTCATCGGCTATCCCATTATACTGATCTTGCATGGGATTTTCCATTCCTTTTTCCAGTGCTTGTATTTTCATTTTTTCCATTAATATGCAATTGTGTGCTTTGTATGTTATATGCTTTGTTGCATCTATCCTAAAGAGTAAAGATAGGATATATTTTGGGACTGATATCTGGACTGTGAACATCCTTCAGTGCTATTTCATTCTTTATTGCAGATATGTGCCTTACAAGAGGATCTAAAAGAAAACTTACTCAGCGCACGTTACTTCAGTTCAATGTGGGATTAAATTCCAAAGAGAAGATTAGTACAGATAAAGATATCAATAAACAGAATATGGACAAGAAACTTGTATCTGATGCTATAGGTGCTGCAATGCTGTCTCCTGTCTCAAAATTGTTAAGCAATGATAAAGAAGAAACTGCTAGCTTGAATGGAAGTATTAGAAAATTTGACCCAGAAATTTCGCCTAAAATAAAGTATAGCACTTCAAAAACATCCATGAGTGTTCATTTAGATAAGACAATGGAAATGAGAATGGCTGATGAGGATTTCAGCAACAAACGTCTTATGGAAACATCATCTTTCCTCAGTGAAGAGGATAGAGAGTACAGGGACATGCTATTAGATAATCAAATAGAAGTATATGATTTGACTGGGTTTAAGGCAGCTAAAAGAGCTGTAGAGAGTATAAATACCTTGAGTGGATACAGCAAGGCTCATGAATCCTGGACCATGAATTATAATTGTGACAGAGATTCTGAGTATAATGGATTGGAAACCATGTTATCTAGTCTAAATGAAGAAGATGGGGGTCATGCCTCAAAAGATGGCTTAAATGGTCCCAGATTTTCCCTCTTAGAAGAGACAGACATGGTTGCCAGTTCTTCAGATGCACAAGATGGAATGCCTAATGAGCACATGGATCTTGAAAATCTCGCTGACAATTTATTTCTGGGGATATTAGACACATTTATTGTTGGCCGCAAGTTCAACCAGGAAAGCAAGGTGGAGCAGGGAGCAAGTATTTCAGTCACGAGAGATTTACAGAATCCCAAGGATAAAAATGCCATCAAGGTTCTATTTGCTTCTGATTTTTGCATTGGTTTGAACATCGGATGTAAGTCATTATTAAATAGTTTGAGAGATTTTTCTGCTGTTCTTCTGCATCCTGTCCAGGTAACTTATCAAGGTTCTGAATGTGGACCTGCACTTGGTCACCTTCCACGAGAATTGGCTCTCCATCTTTCTCTTCTTCTTGATAATGGCAGCGTAGAGGTCCAGGTAGGCTACTGCTTAATCATGGACTGAAAAAAGTGTACAGTTTCTTTTGCAGAGCATTTTTGGTTCTTGATTAAAAGGCAGTGAATTTAGGGAGCAAAGAATGCTTCCTATATGAAGTGAATTTTTTTCTTCATGTCAAAAGAAAGGAGTGCAAGTTCAAGTCCATTAGGTAACATAACATGTCATACCTTGTAAAGCCTCACATGAATGACTAGGACTATCTTGTGTCTGGGTGATATTCCTTGATTCTCTTTGTTTTGATATTTGCTGACTTCCCGTTCATTATGCATTGGAGTTATACCAGGTAGTATGCCTCTAGGTGTTTCTAATTATGTTGGTGTAATATTACTGGAAATGTTTTCTCCCAGTCTTGCAGTGTGCTCATTGGATAATATTTAATACCAAATCTTGTAACGGAAGTAAGGTTTTGCAGGGCATCATCACATCTATTCCAGATGATTCTTTTGCTCCAGTACCTATAAAGCTTTTTTGTCAGAAGATACAGACCAGTGATCAAGAAGACTTTGAAAAAGAAAAGATGCTCAAGTCTGGTTGGATGAAAGTTGTTCACACAGTGGAACTATTGAACAGTTTTCCATCAGATACTCCCAAGTATCAGAGAAATTTTAAAATTATGATTCAAACTGTACTCCAACATCACTCTCCCTTGTTGATTGATAATGAGAAGTCTTTGTTAGGTATATACTTACACTCATGAATTTCGTACATGTGAGTTTGTTGAACATTTTTGAACAGGTGGAAAGACTTACAATTTGAACCAACTTTTTCCAGAATCTTTTCAGTCCTTATCAGGTGATGCCCAAAGGCTTTTTATTCGGCTCTATCAACGAAAAGGTTGTTACTTTGTTACTTCACTTGCCTTGGATTTTACTAAATGATTAAAATGCACTGTAGCTCTTAATTGTTTTATCTTCCATGTTCATTTTCAATATTCTAGTGAGAAGGCAGATGTCTTGTTTGATTGTGCATTGGTTAGAGATAATCTATATGGAGGAAATTTAACATCTGTTGAGATTACATCTTTGCATTGATACAAAAACATGAGAAGTGGAAGAGTGCTTTCTATCAACATGGTCTCAAAGCAAAAACAAGAGAACAAAAAATTGTTTATTGTAATTTGTATAAAACATGCTTAAGAAGACAGATGAATTAGAACCCATGTGCTATAATGTTATCTTTTGATATTATTATTTATATTCTGATAAAAATAAAAAACCTTGTGTTATCAAGAAGTAAGCAGTACAATTCAATTAGGATTACAAGGAACAAAATCATAAGCTGATGAGCAAGCATACAAGAAGCAATCAAGTTTAGATGTCAGGGAGCAGAGGTCCATCAAGACTAAACATGAGGCAAATGTAGAAGAAAAGGGCCTAGATCTGTGATCGTTAAGATACAAACTGAAACATGAGATGTAGAAGATCTATGACTACACCTATGGATTTTGCATTCCCAGTTAAACATATGAAGTATAAATAAATTGGCTTTGGATTAGACGTTTGCAGGAAATTTGGTCAAGGGGATCGAAAGAGAGTCTCTATGCCTTGTTCCCAAGGCAAGGCACGTTCCCAGCATCCTCCAAATCCTTATGCATGTCCTCTTATGATCCCCAACATCTGCCTGATGGATATCTGTTTTCTGGATGAATGAATGGGATCTGCCAGTTAGTTACTTGAGCTTGAGTACGATTGAAGCTGCCAGCCTTAGGCTTCATAGTTCAAACTTCATACCACAAGCATGATTTGCACTTGCTTTTGCTGTATTGGATAAATCATAAAAGTTTCAGTGGGATCATGGATTTTTTTTTTTTCATTGGTTGCATTTTGTACCATGGCAAAGTCATAATTTGTTTCAGATGATCATTTGTCTCACTTTGTTTAGGATCAAGAGGTGAATGTTTAGCATCAAGAGATGCCAGTTCCAGGATACATTTTCCTAGAGGTGGCATGGGAGCTCCATAGTCCCCAATTTTTTTATACAATTTCTCAAATCTGCTCTTGTTTATGGATAGCTTTATGCAGAGTTATGTGTATTTTAGTAATGTCTGAAAAGAAAAGCCCCTCATTGGTGGCTCCATTGGAAAATTGCTGATCAGGATTACATCTTCTCTCCATTGTATGTGAGGGGTGAGCCACTCAATAGTGAGAAGATAAGATCATCACTCACATACAATAGAGAGAAGATTGGTTGTTAATGATTCTCATCTAACATATGTAGGGTGGGATAAACAGGCACTGGAACATTAATTAGAGTGTATATGTAGTAGCAAGTGGGAAAAATGTGATGTTAAAGAGTGGGTAGGTATTGGCTATGGGTTAAGGAGGAAATGGGAATGATGAGTTGTGGGGAAGGTCATGTAGCCTCTATTAAACTATGGGAACCAACTAGTGAAGTTGGGAGGAACAATTTAATGAGTAATTAATTATTTGTACATGAGTTGTTGAAAGGCCTCTCTAAGCTCACCATGGTTTGGATCTTTGGGGGTAAGCTGCCTTGGCCATTGTAGATGTGGTAAGTATTGTGATAGATGTCATCCATAACATATTTGGTTAAGGATTCAACAATGGCATTGCGGTATTATCTTTGGTGTTGAAGGTTTCTTCATCCATCAAGCTAATATTTGAGAAAAGGTTTTTGAATAATATTATCCATTTTCCAATTTTGCTTGAGTTTTGGATTTTCTACCCAATATTTAAGGTTTGTTGAGCTTCTAGGGCTTGATTGACCTTCTTGCCAATGCATTTGGTGTAATCTTCAATAAGGAGCCAATGTTATACCCATATGAAGAGTTGGAAGCTTGGTCAAATTGTTAGTTTCAAAATAAATTTGTTAGCAAAGCATAGAAGTGGCTCTCCTATCTTGTGTTTGATGACTTTGTTTATACAAGGATTTTTAGGGTTATGTTGACTTGCCTAGCAAAACATAGTTTGTGATAGCCCCATTTGAGATGGCTCCTGGGAGTGTTTTTCGAATATAATTGAATTTATGGTGAAAATGGATCTTCTAAATGCAAGCAAGCTAGCAATTCATCGTGCTTTTGCATTCAAAGGTTCCCATTTGATCCTTGAGTGCCAGTGGGCTTGTGGTCTTGGTTTGGTCTTTGATTCTAGGAAGCAATTGTTCCATTATTTTCTTTTTATTTTCAAATATCTAGTAGTTACATTCTTTCCATAATTACCATAAAGAGAAGACAAGGACAATTTTAGATTTGAGTCATAGGATTCATTTCCACTCAAGACAATCTCCATTTATGAAATCTTAGTTGATGAATCTATCAATCACCTGCCAGGTGAGTTTAGTTTGGAGAGAAATCTTACTAGTTTGGAGGAGTTTGGCCTTTCTTGAAAGAGCTATTTGCATTCTAACTAGAAATTACTGCCTTATGGATATAGAAAATATATTTCCTTAAATATTATGCTCCAAATGGCTTGTGGGTCCTTGATAGGCACCAAGAAGCTTTGGTTGCAAGAGCTTCATTGAAAAAATGAGGTTCCTTGACATCTGGATCCCTTTGATATATTTGGGTGATATTTCTTTTGTATGAGACCACGAAATATTAATGTTATATTTTCTTGCTTTGCCAAAGTAAATTTTGTTGAGTATTTTTTGTTGTGTGCTAGATTTGTCTTGGGATGCAGAAATTGGATTTGATAATTTGGGATGACTTGAAGAAGAAACTCAACAAGTGAAGTTATCAACAAAGAAAAGCCATTTTTGTGTCCAACATGATAATTTAGTTTGCTTTGTGCTTCAAATGTAGTAGGAATCACGTGTAAGGAAGAGGGAATTGACCTTCTTGAAATTGGATAATGCATTGGATTTCATTTTTTCATCTTGTAGTAATGTTGACAAAAAGAACGATTTTTGTTGATTTCTTATCAGCCTTGAGGCCATTTGGTTCTCCGTGGGGATGTGCTTTAAGATCTTGATTTCCTTGACAACAAAAGTAGTGTCAAAAAAGTGGAAATCAATATACTTGTATACACTGTCCACCATAGGCGGTCCATGAATTTGTCTAGTATTCTTTGTCTTAGTGAAGAAATTAGCACAAAGTTTCCCCCACCATGATTAATAGATTAAGATCAATAGGATCCCTTTGGCATAAACCTTTTGAGGACTAAAAAGGATCCACTAGTTGTCCTTCATTGGAATTGAATACATTGGTGTGAGAATATAGCTATCTATCCATTCATGATGTTCAAGCTAAAGCCACAAAGCATACAAAGTTATCTCAATTGTGTTCAATTACATCCATCAAAAACCTTTGAGTCATCAAGCTTAATTGGAGCTCCTGGCATTTTTTAGGTTCCTAAGATTGTATAATTTGCTTAACAACAATGATATAATGAATGATTTTCCTTTCAAGGACAAAAGAAGATTGAGAAACAAAGATGGCATTTAGGAGGGGCTTGAATCTTATTGCTACCAATAGGGACAAGATCTTTTATTCCATATTACATTGTGTGATTTATTGAGTGGAATGTCCACTTTGTTAGTTCTTTTTAAGTTGCCAATGCTTGTGTACCTTGTGTTTGTAACTTATGTGTGTTATTGATTCTACATGTGTTAATCAGCTTACACGTGTAACTTACACTTCAAATATTTTATTGAGGTAAGTATCTTGATGAGTACATCCACCCTTGTAACTTGTTGATAGGTGTATAAATTGAGGCAAGGCTTCCCACCTTACCAATGAATGTAACTTGTTAACTTTTAAGTAACCACATATTTCTGTGTGATTCTATTCAATGGCGATATCCTTTTTTGTGTCTTTTGAGACCACCATTTATCAATGTTTTCTTTGCAATACTTTTTTAAAGTTATTTTCTTGATTATGAAGTTGTCGGTACAAGCTTTTATAGCTGGTTTATACTAGTCTAGATTGTCGACCTTTGATTTTTATGGGATGAGAGCCAGCTTCTTTAGAAGATCCCAATAGTTTTGGTTAAAAAATGCCCAAAACCCATTTGGTTATGGGGTCTTATCTGAGTGAAAGGAGAAAACACTAGCTTTTATTCCTCCGATGTGATATGTGGCAACAGGTAACTTTTCTTTTCCTCAATCAATTGTGGAGGGCATTCAAGTAGATCTTGTCGTGGTCTTGTTTTCATGGGTTTAGGAGGTTCTGCCTCGAAAATTTTCAGGAAGAATCTGGTTGCATGAGGAAGAATTGCATTGGGATAATGGACAAGAGTTCCATCATCCATTTTTGGTTAGTGTAAAGTATTGATATGTTGTCAGCTATGTTATCGATTCGCCTGGAAATGGCCCTGGGTATGATATGATTCATACCAGGTATGAAATTCGGATACGGTACGGGCTGGATTCAACCAGGATACGTTATTGCGCCTGTGGATTCGATTTGGATTCACTGGGTGCTTGCGGATTCAACCAAGATACAGTGGAAAGAATCCAAGGCAAATCCACGACGAATCCAGGCGTGAAAACGCCCAGTCCATGGAATAAAGTGTTTTTTAGCATTTTTTAATCATTTTTTTGACCGAATGTTGACTTCTAAATAATATTCATTGCAACCTTAATTTCGACCTCCAAACACACTAAATAGGTAAAAACAATCTCATTTAACAATTTGTGAATGAAAAACAAGTTTTTTTGCCTCCATTGTTGAACTTGCTCTCTTGCTTGCACAAGCTTGAATAGACTTGAAGGCTGATTGTTGGTTGTTCAAAGTTGATTGTTGTGCTATGAAAGCACTTGAAAGTGTCCGTTCGATGCCAAGAAGACCGTAGAGCAAGATTTGTTCAAAAGAGGTAGGTTTCTTTAAAGTTTTTTTATTATTTTTTTCTTACATTTTTTTTAACAAATGAACTATTTTGTTTTGTTTTTATTGTTTTTTTGATTGTTCTCATTCTTTTACGTTTTTTAGTTTCAAATTTCAATACCAAAATTATTTCAATCTGTTGTGCCTTAGGTATTACAATGGCATCCGCTTCTAACTCAGGCCAATCTCGTTTCAAAATAAATGCAACCTCTCCCCTTTGGAAATATGTAGAAATGGTTCAACAATGTCCAGGTGGTGGAGTATTTATTTGGATTTGTAGTCATTGCAAAGTTTGATATACGAGCTCATATAGTCGAGTGAAAGCCCACTTATGTAGGATCTCTGATACTGGCATCAAACCTTGTCTAGGATCTCTAGAAGGTGATGGCAAAGGCTTTCCAGATGACGTAGTGTTGAAATATATTGCTTAGCAAGAAAAAGCAGAGCAAAAAGCTGTTAGTCTTAAAATAAGCCATCCTTTGAGGAAAGGATCTCGATCCATGAAACCCCCTACACCACCTACTTATCTTCCACCTACAGAAAGCCATCCATTTATGAACATCCCTCAAGAGCAAACCGTGCCCTCATCAAATAAAAGATCTAAGGGACCGTTGGAAGCTTCATTTCATAATGAGGCAAGAGAGATTGCTGCTCAAGACATAGCAAGATGTGTCTATGCCAATGGATTGGCATTCAATGTTGTTCGTTCACCATATTGGCAAAAAATGGTGAAATCTATTAATGAGGCTCCAAAGGGGTATAAGGGCCTAGGTTTTGAGAAGGTGCGTTGCACCTTATTGGAGAAAGAGGTGAAACATGTAGCAGACTCTTTGAAGCCCATAAGGGATTCATGGATCGAAACAGGGTGACCATCGTTTCTGATGGATGGAAAGATGCAAAAAATCGCCCATTGATCAATGTTATTGCTGTGTCCCCTAAAGGGGCAATGTTTTTGAGAGCAGTGGATTGTGAGGGACAGGTGAAAGATGGTCCATTTATTGCTAACATCCTTTGCCAAGCTATTGAAGAAGTGGGCCATCAAAATGTTGTGCAAGTTGTAACCGACAATGCCAAAAATTGTAGGGCTGCTGGGTTATTGGTTGAGGAGAAATATCCACACATTTTTTGGACACCTTGTGCTGTCCACTCCCTCAATCTAATGCTACAAAAAATTGGATCCAAAATTGAGTGGATCAAATAGGTGTATGCTGAGGGCGAAGACATCCAAATGTTTATCACCAACCACCATATGACACAAGGAATATTTAGACAATTCTCAAAATTGGAATTGTTGAAGGTAAGTTAATTCTCAATATTTTTAAATTTTTAGTTTTCTTTTAATTTTAAATTTTGATTTTGTAAATTTAAATTACATTTTAATTTTAATTTTGATTTCCAAACAGGTTGCAGAGACCTGTTTTGCCTCCAACACAATTGTGTTGAAACGACTTTTAAAGGTTCGTGAGGTACTCTGTGCCATGGTAATCAGCCCTAATTGGGCCATATGGATGCAATCTAGCAGTGAAAGGGAAAATAGGGTTAGGCAAAGGATCCTAGATGAGTGTTGGTGGGATTGTGTTGAGTACCTGGTCAGTTTCACCGAGTGTATACTGAGCATGATTCGTTACACAGACATGGATAGACCTTGTTTGGGAGAAGTATATGATGGTATCGATTCAATGATTGAGAAGATGAAAACCATCATCAATGCAAAAGAGGAAGATCCTGAAGAAAAGTTCTTCAAAGAGCTACAAGAAATCATGATTGATAGTTGGAACAAAATGACCACTCCATTGCATCTACTTGCTTTTGCATTGAGTCCCAAATATTATAGTCTTGAGATTCTTTTTGCTTCGTCAAGAGTTGCTCCATATAGGGATGTTGAAGTGGCTCAAGGGTACAAGGCAGCACTTCGAAGACTCTTCACTGATCATGACCAATGTGATCGAGTGAGGGCTGAGTTCATGGCTTTTGCATGCTCTAGTAGTGTTGATCAAAATCTTGATGCTCTTCAAGACAAGTACAGTGTGGATGCTCATAGTTGGTGGTACTTCCATGGGCAAGAATACATGCACCTCCAACCAATTGCAATAAAAATCTTATCCCAAGTAAGTTTTATATTTTGTAATTTTAATTTTAATTTATAATTTTATATTAATTAATAATTTTGTAACTCTTAACTATTTAATTTGGTCTTAATCGGTTGCTAGTTCATCTTCTTCTGAGAGGAATTGGAGCACATACTCCTTCATCCACTCAATAAAATGCAATACGCTGCATTCAAAAAAGGCAGAGGACTTGGTGTATGTGCATTCAAACTTGCGCCTCCTTACACACAAGCAAAGTTCCTACAAAGAAGGAGACACAAGGATGTGGGATATTGAGCCAAAGCAGCTTGACTTGGATGCTTCCACAAGTCAATTAGCTGCACTTGATATTGATGATGACTATGAGCCTGAAGCAACTACTGATCATGAGAGTGGTAGTGTCAGTGCTACTTTGTGCGAGTGCCACTAATGCTATTTGTGGTTCTACACAAAATGTAGCATCTAATGACACTAGTTTGTTTTATGACCCATATGATTCAGATTGATCAATGATCAGTAATGGCTGATTGTGAACGTTTGACTTTTTATGTTTGAACTTTAATTTATAATTTTATATCATGACATTCGAGTAATCACTAATATTTTAATATTTGACTTAGTGACTATGAAAGTGGTGATGTATTTTTGCTATGTTATTAGACTATTAATATGGTGGTGTATTCTGAACTTAATTACTGCTGCAAATATGTATATATTTCTGATTTTTATATGTTTTTTGTATTGCCGTACCCAAGCTGTACCCAATTTTTTTTTTTGCTGAATACCGTACCGAATTCTCGTACCCATACCCAAATCCAAAAACGAATCGGTAACTTAGGTTGTCAGTTGAGGATAAATTTATGGGAATAGTTATGTTAGATTTTCTATGTGTGGACCATTGTGTCACCATGAGTATAACTATGCCTTTTTCCAGGCTGTTGCAAGGTTATCAATGAGGGATTACTCCTATGTGGTTAGTATTTTGGAGAAGCCATTATCCTAAATTTGTTTCTAAATCATTTGTAGGTCTAAATAATTGGAGGCTTCTACAAACATATTTTATTTGACTTTAATTTTTGTGGGATTTGACCTGTATGTATTTTTAGTTATCTCAAGATGACATCCATGAGGAGGCATTATATTATTGACATATTCCGTCATGTATATTGGTAATAAACACAACTCAGGGGGGACCACTTAACACACAAGCACTTTTAAGCCTTTATTATTATGGGGAGGAATGGTGAATGTTAGATCTTGAGGGTTTTGAGTCCTGAAAAGCACCCATAAAACTGCAAACTAGAGCTTTTCTTAAGGTACTAAAGTTTGCTTTCCATTTCTGCCATGGTGAAAGAAAGTGAAACTTAAGAGGGTCTCAAGCCTCAGGTAATAATCATTTTACTTTTTTGTGAAGAAATTTGGTTTGGAAACAGTTCTCTGGGCGCAGTAATGTATAAAATGCTCCAGTTCTTCCTTAGAGATGGGTTCTGTCTTGTTTGAGACTACACTTTGAAGTTCAGGGTTTGGAAGGGTTCTTTGTGGAGCTGATTGGCCTGGCACTTTAATGGGGTAGGTCTGATCAGGTGGTGGAGGTTGGTTTGCTAGTTTGAGGAGGAGGGGCATTGCAAGCATGCAACAGCAGATTGCACTCTTTCCTAGTTCAATTAAACCAAGCTATATTTCTACCAATTTTGAGTAGATGCTGACCCATTTTTTAATCTAATTAATCTTTAGAATTTGAAGTCTGAATTGTTCCCACTATTGAAGTTTTTAGCTGTACAAAAGTGTATGCTGGCTTAACCTGCTGTTTTATGGATATGACATCTTTGGCATAAATAACACTGTTAGAGATTTTGTATAGAGGCTTCAGGGGATAAATAGTCATTTATTCTTTGCCCATCTATCAACTTGATGTTTTTATCAAGTGAATCACAAGTCCTGGGCATCTTTGCAGGTTTCTAGGACCTATTTTATTAGTGATGGTGGTTATCCATTTTGTGCCTAACTGGTGATTTCTTGATTCTAAATGCAACCTTTATAAAATGGAGTAGTAGCACTGCTATAACCTTCATGGATGTACATGCAAGGTTTATTTTTGGTATATGTGGTAAAGTGATGAAGAAGTGTATTGGGTTATGTATCATGTGCATGGAATTTTTTCCTCTTCTGTTCTGTTTGCAATTTGGTATTTGTATTGTTAGACAATTGAAATGATTAGGATGAAGCCAACTTTTACAATAATTTTTTTGTTGTCTCATTGGTTGTTCATGAACTCTTGCAACGTATGTTTCAGGTCCGTGGTTTCGTATTTCAACTATTTCTTATTCTGATATTGCTGATATAAAATCAGCATGCGAGGAGCTAATAGGTAATGCTTCTAATGTTTAAATCACTTTTTATAAGCAATGCATCAGAAGATGGGGTTCTGGACAACCAAACCAAGGTCGCTCTAGTGATAGACTATTGTTTAGTCAAAAATAATCCTTGCCATATTTTCCACATTTGATATTTTCTTTAACTTAAAGTGAATTTTCTAATTTCATTAATATGTATGAACAGCGGCTGGCTATTTCAGCTCTTCAGAATCTGATATGGAGAGATTTCAAGATTCAATCAAGGAGATGTTTGCAGTGCTTTCTTTGCCTGAGCTTAGACAATTAGTTAGTGTCGGACTTTTGAAGGTAAACTAGAATTTACTATTAGAAAGTTATGATCTCTTCATCTCTTATTTTTAATTCTTTTGTTTGCATACTTGTCAGAAGTTGTGTGTGTCTGCCTCTGCAAAATGAGGTTTGAACTTTGAATACAAGAAGTAGGCAAATCTAGTCCCATTGTCTACATTCTCTGAGTTGGAGGTGATGCTGGGTAGGTCTCATAGTAACATGTGTAGTCTAAAATCTTTTTAAGTAATGGCGATGCTGAGGATTATTGTGGAGGGGATGGGATAAGTTAATTGTAGTTGGCCTTATGCGATAAAATACAAAGCTGGTTAATACTGAACGGTCATCATGGCTGTATATCACATCAAAAACAGGCCATGGGAATTTCATGATTTATATCTTTATTATCAAACATTGAAGTTAATCAATTGAGACCCTAATCATTTCTAGTTTCTTGAAGTGTGGAGTTTTGTGTTGAAACTTATCTTGGTGACTGCTACATATTTTTGACAAATATGCAATTATGCCTTTAATTTTAAGTTCTTGTTTTGTGCAGAAGAAGAGTGAAGTGTGCTCAGCTAAAAAGGATGAACTTCTACAGTTTTTATTTTCAGCTGTGAACCAGAAAAGAGAGAAATATCCAATGGGTGTTTCAGGTGAGGCTTTATGGCAGTGTTTCATGCGGATGTGGAGGGTTCATTGCCCCCATATCCTCTTACTTTTTTTTCATGTCTCAGAGACATCCTTTTTAGAGGGGGTACTTGGGGATTAACTGATGTTCTTGGGACATCAAGGGACATCTTGATACTCGCATCAACAATTCAAAAAAAAAGCTGTAAAACAGAATAAACAAAAAGAAAGACATTGGTTGTGTTGGCTATGTTGGTCCTTAGTGGACAATGTGGTTTATTGTACAGGTTGTGGACCCTACAAAAACCCTTCACTAATTAATAAAAAAAAAAAATTCAAATATTCATAATTACAATTTTGTGTTTGTATTTCAATGTTCACTCAATTTTGTTTCAATGGTCAACATTGAATCTTCACTGTTCTATGTTCAATGTCATAGATGTTTGAATTTCAGCTCTTTAGAATGTTATTGATGCTTAACGGTTTGATTATAGAATTGAAAATTTGTGAAATGCTCTTTTATATATTCATTTTGCTATACACACACACACACACACATAATTTGACACCCCTTCTTTCCATCTGGTAAATACATTCCTGCACTCCCCATGTATTGAAAACTTGGAGAGACATTGCTTGATGGTTGTTCATTTCCTTCAAGTTCATTGTGTTATTTTCTCAAGTTTTGCTTTCCATTAGGTGGCGCTCCAGCATTGTATAACCTCTTTGCTGAAGTAGCTGGATGCTGCATAAAGATATCTGATTTAGCAGGATTTTTGTTGTGGCGGGTCCAGGTGATTAATTATTCGGATCTTATTTAGTGCCCATCCTTGTTAGTATCATGCTTTGATAAGACTCAAATGTTCCCTCGCAGAGATTGTTTTTTCTAAATGGAGAGCAAGACCTTTCTGCCTTTTTACTGGTTGATATGGGATTGAAGAAGTATCCAGATTATAGCTGTAACCAAAACCAATGTATCTTTTCAAATCGTGCTGATTTGCTTTCATATGAAGAGGTATATGAGGATATATTTAAATATACATGCCAGTTCAGTTATACTTTTGTTTCATGGTTTATTTTTTCAAGAAATTAGAAAAACACATGGTAAATTAAGATTGTGAAAATCCGACAATTCTTTGGCAAGTGTTACATTCATAGGATCTCTGTATTTTAGGAGAATAATTGTCATTCCTAATAAACTGATTCTTTTGGTGTTTTGGCTAAAAGTTTGGTTTGTCAAGCTTATAATCTTTTATTTTGGACGAGTTCAATTGTAGTCAGTAAGGCTGTAATTAGGATTAGGGTTTGAACATAAATTAAGATTTCTGAAAGATTGACATGTTGTGGAACAACAGAATAGAAGTAATATGCTATTGAAATTAAAGGCAAGAGTATTTACTACATTCCTTAAAATGATATGTAACTTCACCTTCTTTACTTATCCTATTTGTGTTCCTTATTGAAAGTTTGTCTCTAGTCTCTACTTGCTAGGGCTTTCTTCTAACCAAACAATATTTCATGTATTCTTACATTGTCTCCATATTATATATAAGCATTCTGGGTGTTGGGTTGGTATCGGTTAATGAGTTAAGGGATACAGAGTAGTTAAGTGGTAGTTAGTGTATGCACTGAGATATAGATTACTGAATTGACCTATAAACTTGAAAATATAGAAGACCTCTCTTAGTGTATGCTCAAAGGAATCAAGGAAGGTATTAAGCAGGCGGGAAGTAGAAAATGCATATGTATTATAATACATGAAATAGAGTAGACGAAAGACAATGTGCGAGGCCAATAACTTTGACAATATCTATAGTAGTAAGGGAATGAGAGAGACTAATGCATGCCGTGATGTAAATAAGGCAATACGATGACCGATGTGAATGAAAAACAATCAAAAGGTGGAGGGCAAAGATATACTTACATGCGGGGAACTTGATGAGGCAATGATCTTGACCTTGACAAGAGCTTTTGTGTCCCAAGGTTCAATGACTTTGATTGAGACTTTGGAAGGGAAGAAGTAGCCTAGCAAGTCAGGCAGGTACTTATTCAAAGATTTCGATATTGGTTTGCAGCAAACTGTCAACTCCAAGTCTTCAAATGTTGTGCTATTGAATTCCTTGCCCTATTAAGTGAATTAGAAAGCCATAGGTAGGCTTTCTGTAATTCACAAGGACACAGATAATTTGGCAATTCCTTGTTCAAGAAATGGGCTAAGTATGAAAGCATAATAGGGGTACCAAACCTCATGTAAAGTATAAGCTTATATTTTATATCTTTATGTTTTATAATCTTTATTGTAAGTTATATCTTTGTAAAGAAAAATAAAGTTTTCCTAAGGGTTAAACCAGGCTAATTAAAACTAATGTAATCAAATAAGCACAATCAGCATTGATTTACATATAATTGAGGAATTTGTAATTGATGCTTGATATTTTGGGAAAGGAAATGAGGAGATGGAGGTACTTTGATGAGTGAAGACTGAGTGCCAAATGGATACGGCTTTGGAATTTATCTCATATATGAGATCTGGGAATAGTGTCTCTTTGTTAGTGAATTACTTGGAAGTTTGTGCTAGATCCCTACTTTACCAAAGGACAAGTTCAAGAATTAGGGACAAAGTTGCAGTCGCATATCTATACTCTAGCTTTAGACTCATCTTGGCCATTAGTGGTATTCTACTCTACAACTTCACTTGATGTGTACACGTATGCTTTTCTCTTCTTGAATAGTTGGGGATTTGGCGGTATTTAAAAATACCTTAAGGATTGCTGATTAATCGTAGGGAAGCAAGTTCTTCCATATCAACTCCTACTAGAAATTGAACAAGATCAGAAATTGCAGGCAAGCACCTAAGTAAATAGATTTGTTACTCTTTTTATTGTGTCAAATTGAAGTGTGTTGCTATTAATTACTCTGAATGCTCTAGAATGATGCACTTTCCGAATGCTTGACTATATGATTAGGAGATTATTAGAATGAATCTGTTGAATGTCTTTAAATACTAGCACATGGCATCTAATTGTACCAAATGTGTGTTTAGTTGGCTCAAGGTAGGAGGGTGAATGGGGCTAGTTGGCCAAATGTGAATTTTAAATTTTATAATGGAGGGGACAAGTTCACAATGACAAGGTTGCCCCCATGACTTATTTCTTGGAATGGGCTAATAGTCAAGTCCTAGTGGCAAATGGTTAAATGGAGGTAGATGCATAGAAGGTGTGATAAGTGGGCAGATAAGGTGAATCTATTAGAGTGTGTGTGTGTAATTGTATAGGGTAGGATTAAGTGTATAGGGATGTATGTGTGTATACATGGATAAAAGGCTAGGGGAATGAGCCCAACTTTCCACAAGATTGTGCCATTGTCATTATGTAGAAGTATAAAGACATTACCTCAAAATAGTTATAAAACTAAATTGGAAATGGCAGAGGTATTCAAACTTAATCGTTACATTTTACCCCCACTTTGAGGTGCATTTGATTCCTAAAGTGATCATGTATCTCAAAGCAAGTAGCATTCACAAACATTTGTGCTATGTAAATATTGAGACACTCAAAGGATATCACCATTGGGATCTATATAAACTAATGGACCTTGTGAGAATATGACCATGTATGTTTGCCTTTTATGTATATATTCTCCATAAGATGAGTCTCTACTGCTATAACACTTTGTAATGTTCTAATGTTCTTATGTATTTATTTATAAGATAAGAACATTAGAGATAGTATTCTTTGCTGCCACTCCCATTCTCTAATATTTGGCTGCATAGATTGCAAAATCAGTGAGTTGCCAAGTTCTTGTGAGATTTTTTGCTATGTGAACACTCGTAGGGAAAACCAATAGGATTTTTTTGGCAATTATTTTGAAAAACTCACTAAAACTTGACAAGTTTGAGCGAAAAACTCACTGTGGACAAGGACATGCACCGGATGAGGGTGAAGCATGGGGAAGACATTGAAAAATGCAAAATTTTGTCTTTAAAATCCCCATTCGTCCTTCTTCAACACACACAACAGCAAGCAAGCATTCTAGAACAAATTGGGAAGGTTTTTTAAGGGATTTGAAGAACAAATTTCTAAAATTTTGGATTTGCATCAGTCCATTTTTTTTTTCCTTTTTTTGCAAGCATATAAATTTGTAAATCATTTCTATTTTTTTTAGCATGTAAAGTTTACATGTTTTGTTGGATTGAATTGATTCAATTTATCTAAATTTGTATGTTGATTACAATTTAAATGATTTACATTGATTTTTTTCATTTTTTCTAAATATAGGGTCTATATTTTAGGGTTAAAAGATGTTACTTTTGTCAAATTGGTTAAATCAATTACCCTATTACCATATTATGTTTAAATTTTTTATGATTAAAAAAAATTAATCATGTTCAAACTACTATATTTTTTTAAACATTTTTTTTGTTCTTATCAATATTGCAAGTTAACATACAATCACAATGGCATTTGGCTTTGCATCTGGTTTAAACTTAGCAAGTGGAAGTTGTCTCTTTGAAATTAGACCCTCGGAAGCCATGATCTTGTTTGGAAATATGTTGTAACGGAATTGGTAGTGGGGACCATGATTTGGACCTAGTGCTTGAAGAAGCTTAGTGGAGCTATTAATCGCTTCAAATACATCTTTTAAGCATTCTTAATTGTGATTCCAAGCTATGTCTAGCAACCCTAGAAGAGGTGAAACGAGAGATGATGGCACTTCTTGCATCATTGGATGAAAATAAATTGGAGAGGGTCAGGACACAAGCAACCATAGAAGCAACCATTGCTGCTAATTTGCCAACAAAATCCGATGTAGATATGACATGCACTGTGAACTCTAGTTGTGGTTCGTGCATATGTGGCACATCTACCTCATCTAGCTTGAGTAGAGCTTAGCTGTAGGGGTTTTTTGTGCCCAGAAATGTACAAGGAACACAATGTTCATTGGAAGCTAGAGGGTAGAACAAGGAGGTGCACAAAGAAGCAAACAAGACATGCACAATTTTTTGGTAGTACAACCACCTTCCCTTCAATGTGGTAAGGAGTCCATATTAGAAGTACTTGGTGACAAAATTTATAGTTGGGAAAGAGTACAAAGTGCCTTTTCCAAGGGAGTTAAGTTCTAGGTTGCTCCAAGATGCTATTATAGATGCAAAAAAATTGGAAGATCAAAAGAAGTAGTGACAAAAGTTTTGGTGCACAAGTCTTAGATGGGTGGATAGATGGAGGGGAATTGCACTCTTGTCAAATTTTTAGTGGTTTTAAATGGTGAGTTGATTTTTTTGAATTCAATTGATGCCTTAAACAAAATAAATAATGTAGAAACTTTGAGCTTGATGTTGGAGGAGGTTGTTTTAGAGGCAGGCATACAAAATGTTGTGCAAATTGTTACTAATAATGCAATGACATATGTGGCGGCTAGAAGATTGCTTCAAGAGAGGCATCCAACACTCTTTTAAACACCTTGTGTAGCCTATTGTCTTGACCTTCTTTGTCTTGACCTTCTTTGGAGGACATAGGCAAAATTGATTGGGTGAGATCGATTGTAGAAGATGCAAGAAATATAAAAAAAATATATTTATAATTACTCGTGAGTTCTTAGCTTGGCGAGAGATCACTCAAAGGGCAAAGGGCTTGTGCGATCTAGTGCAACAAGGTTTGCAACTAATTTTCTAATGATGCTAAGTATTTCTAATTTATTGACTCCCTTGTATTAGATGTTTGTGAGTCAAGCATGGCTAGACTCAACTTATTCAAAGAAGGTTGATGTGGAGAGGACTACAAAATAGTTTTTGATGATGTCTTTGTGAAGAGAGCTTTAGAGATTGTCAAAGTAACTTCGAACTTCAATTTAAATTTTAAATTGAATTTTTTTATGTTTAAACTTTAAACATATTTCATTTCATTGTAAGTTGTAACTTAACTTTTTTTGTACTTAGTATTTTGTAGGTATTGGAGACGTCGGTGAGGGTTTTGTGCTTGGTGGATGAGGAGAAAAATCTAGTGGGATACAATTATGAGGCCATGGATAGGGCCAAAGAGGCCATCCAAAACTATTACAGAGGGATGCAAGTAGATTTTCCTCTATTTGGGATATCTAAGAGGTGGAACAATCAATTTCACCAACCCATTCGGGGGACTACCTCAACCCCAAGTTTGTCTTCTTGATAGCTTCATGAATGCTAATGGGGAAGTTATGGAGGGCCTCTCCATTAGCTATACAAGGAAGATCCACCTAGAAACCAAGTAAGAAAAAGTGAAGTCATATATTTTGCAAGTTACAAATTACAATTATTAATAGAATATTGTTTATTCACAAACTCTTGAATATCTTATTTACAAGCTCTTGGTGGAAAGATTGGGATATGAATACACCAAACCTCCAAAAGCTAGCCCTTTGAATTTTGTATCAACTTTGTAGTGCTTCTGGTTGTGAGCACAATTGGAGTTTGTTTGACACCATTCACACAAAGAAGTGTAATAAGTTGACTCAAGTCACTCAACAATGCCTCAATGACTTAGTTTTTGTGCAATACAACCTTCAAATTCACATACGAAAGGTGGAGGACATTAGAGCAGCCTAGTAATTTGGATGAGATTGATCCGTACAATGACTGGATTGTGTAGGATGATGAGCCCTCCTTGTTTATAGAGGATGAGATTGTTGATTTCGAGAGGCAAGTGTAATGTCCCCTCCAAAGTGAGACATCTGTATTCAGTAGATTAGCCTATCATTGCGACCCTTGTAGGCTAATGAAGGTGTTGAGAGGGTCTTCTGAGGTTTGTATCACCTCCAGCTTCCAGTGTTGTTTAGCTTTGGCTTTCGTTTGAGGCTTCTGGGACTCAGTTTGCTCAACTTACTATTTATAAATAGTAAGTTAGACATAGATAGTATGGGACCCTTACTATTTTGAGTAAGGCATGTGATCACATGGAGAATCATTGGATGAGTTACCAGTTCAAATGGCATGTTGAGAAATGATGCATTTAATAAGTAATTAACATTATTTGGTTAAAATAACATTAATTATAATAATTAATGAAAAGGTGATATTTTAATGTTATAACTTGAGGGTCAAAACGTCATTAAAGGGGGCCAAATTAATGAATTAATTATTAATGGCCAATTCCTAAGTTTTGAGTGAAATATTAAAAGAATGCAATAAATAACATTTTAATGTTATTAAATGCCTTTTTGAAGTTCAAACTTTTGAAGAGATTATATATTTCACTTAGGGTTATTTTGGAATACATTTGATTATGATTGTTGTTGATGAAGTTTTTGTCTGAGAGTGGAGGCCAAGGGTTTTCAGTCTTTGTGCCATTGGAGAACGAAACTTCTTCAGTGTTTGCAGCCATTTGAAACAGTGCAATATCTGTTGAATTTGGTATTCTGGAGGGCATCATTAAGATATTCTATTGAGCAGATTGGAGAGACCAAGGGTTTTGATTTTTGTGTCAGAGATTCTCGAGTTTGCAAGTAGGTGATTGCAGAATGCTTTATTATAATAAAGATCAGATTTAAGAGAGAAGTACGGCTGAGTATTTCTTAGCTTTTTATTGCAGCAGGTGTCGGCCTCATGAAGAGGGGCGATTTTGGTTCTTGAAGCTTCAAAAAATAAATAAAATCACAAAAGGGGGCGCCCAGGCATGAGGATTGCAGCCATACCTTCGGTGATAAAAAAGGCAGCCAATCGAAGGAGATTTGGACCTGTTTATGATTTTCTTTTTTGGCTGGAAATGAAGAACCACAGCTGCATGTCATTTATATATTTCGGGTATGCTTGTATTTGACTTATTCTGTTGAATATTGATCAAATAAAACATATATTGGGATCTATTATCATAGCTGTCTATATTTCTTTATGTTATGCATTTCAAGATTTTATATCAGCATTATGAAACACAAAAAAAGAAAAGAAAAAACCTTTATAAAACAGCAAACATATAAAATAAAAAAATCAGCATTGAAACAAGGGCACAAAGTGTTCTTACATTGGTATTAGAGCCAATATCCTACCATCTTGAAGGGTTGAAGGCACATGAGTAGTCACCACAAATATTTCACACACAGTAAAGGAGAATCAAAGGCAGATTGGCAAAGAGATAATCCATTTGCAGAGGAACCTTTGTCAGATATGGGTGACAGATCAGAAGAGGGTCCACACAGGAGTGAAAGGAGAGAAGAGGATCCATTGAGAAATACCAGAAGAGATGATGGTAGGGATGGTGACAGAGAAGTGAGAGAAACCTTGAGGGATTTACGGGTTGGTCAGCAGTAGGTAGCTAGTGTTCTACAGCATCTGGTAGATACACTACAACAGCTGAATCTACCTAGGAGACAACCTCAAAATCAAGATGATGATAGGAGTGTAGCAGGGTCATGGAGGGTACAAAGGGCACCTTCCCACACTGTAGATAGGCTGACTCGACCCACCTTTTTGAGGGAAGAATGAGTGGAGGAGAATATTGAAGAGGTTGAGGAACCAACTTTTGCAGATGCATATGTGGCTACACATGATGAGTGGCGGCAACTGACACCAGAGGCACGAGAGCTCATACACTTTGATCAATTTTTTCAATCGAGGATGGACTATTACAGGGCTCGACAAGGGAATAGGCCTCAAAATTAGAATAGGGACTTGAAGCATGCAGCCATCAAGATCACCCTACCTTATTTCGATGGCAGTGGCAGGGTAACAGCATAGTCTTGGATTCATAGATTGGACACGTTCTTAACGCTTCGACCTATGTTTGAGGAAGAAGCAATCAAGTTCGCCACGTTACATCTAGAGGGAGCAGCCCATGATTGGTGGTATCAGGGAATGGTTACACTGTAGCATGACCGTATCACCACCTACCAGGGGTTTGTGGATAGACTGGTGGATTGCTTTGGTAAAAAGGATCCAAAGGTCTATTTTAGGGACTTGGCACAACTTCGACAGACTGGCAGCTTAGAGGGCTATATCAGTGATTTCCAGAAGCTATCGATAATGGTGACCAACATTTTAGAGAGGAGGTTGGTTGTGCTTTTCATAGAAGGCTTATTGGAGCCATTACGTGGGTGGGTTAAGGCTTTTGAACCACCAACGTTACAAGAGGTAATGAAGAAGGCAAGGAGTATTGAACTTGCAGCACCATCAAGCAAGTTCGGATCTTCAAGCAAGTTTGTCTCAAAAGGCTCTTCTTTATTCAGAGACAATAAAACATTTCCCAAGAACAAGGAAAAATCTGATTTTAAGGAGGATCAAAGAGGAAAATCAGCAGCTCCATTTGATTGTGAAACATTGAATGATTTGTAGAAAAAGAAGCTTTGTTTCTACTGCAAAGGTCCATATGATGCAAATCATGATTGCCCCTTAAGACCAAAGGGAAAAGCTAACCGTGTTATGTGGGGTTTTTATGAAGATTCAAAATCTGAAAATTCTGACAAGCAAGCTGGTCAAGAAGAATCAGATGATGACAAATCAGAAAAAGAGGAGGAAAGGGAAGGGGAAATCCATCTACAGGAGGCACGGATTACTAGTATCCAGTAGGAAGGGTCTTTCAAAATGCGTGGTGTCCTAGCAGGTCAAAAGGTCATCACTCTTTTGGATACAGGTGCCACTCATAATTTTATTGATGCACGCTTTGTGGAGAAGCGTGAGATCATGACAGAGGATTTCAAAGGTATAAGGGTGAAAGTGGCGGGTGGATATACGCTTAAGTGCGAAAGAATGGTCAAGGAGCTCCCTATGCGCCTTAATAACTATGAATTTAAGGCTGATTACTATGTGGTAAATATGGGAGACATAGATGTGGTTTTGGGGATGAGATGGCTCCATGCCATTGGCAAGTTCACTCTTGATCTTCGTGAGATGGAGATGAGTTTTGAGGTAGAAGGAAAAACTCAGTTATTAAAAGCCATCAGGGATAGCAGTTTCAGGATGTTGTCACTTAGGAGGATGGAGAGCCTCATGCGGCACAATATGGTGGATTGGGAAGCTGAATGTGTGCTAATGCCGACACAGTAGGGGTAGCATAAAACAAAATGCCACCCAGATATACAAGAGATCAAAATTAAACATGGGAAGGTTTTCAGCGACATCCCACCAGGTAGACCTCTTGATAGGGGTACTGAGCATATTATAGAGCTAGAGGAAGGCGCTAAGCTCGTGATGATTACTTCATACAGGCATCCAAAATATCTTAAGGATGATATCGAAAAAACCATTAAGGAGTTGCTCGCCATGGGTCACATTAGGCTGAGCAAGTCACCATTTGCCTCCTTAGTGGTTTTAGTGAAGAAAAAAGATGGTACTCTTCGCATGTGCATCGACTACAGGGTTCTAAACAAGAAGACCATTAAAAACAGATATCCTATTCCATGGATCGATGAGTTGATCGACGAGCTACATGGTGCTTGTTTCTTTTCAAAAATTGATTTACGATCCGGCTATCATTAGATCAAGGTGCGTGAGCAGGATATAGAGAAAACAACATTCAGGTGCCATAGTGGGCATTTCGAGTTTGTGGTTATGCCATTTGGACTAACCAATGCTCTAGCTACGTTCCAGGCCACAATGAACAGAATCTTCTAGTCACAGTTGAGGAAGTTTGTACTTGTATTTTTTGATGATATATTGTGTACAGTAGAACGTGGGAGGAACACCTTGCTCACTTGGATGCAGTGTTAGGGATTTTGGAGAGAGAGTCTTTGTATGCAAAAGAATCGAACTGTGACCTTGGCATGGAAAAATTATTATATTTGGGTCATATTATTAGTGTAGAGGGTGTGAGGATGGATCCTGACAAGATCCGAGTTATCATCGACTGGCCCACTCCAGAGAATCTCACACAGTTGCGCGGATTTCTGGGGTTATGTGGTTTCTACCGCCGGTTTGTCAGCGGTTATTTGCGTCATGCAGCGCCTTTCACGGACTTGATGAAGAAAGGTGCTTTCATTTGGACTCCAGAGGCACATGAGTGCTTCATGAGATTCAAACAGATTATGACCACTTGTCCCGTTCTTGCTCTACCATATTTTACGAAGCCATTCAAGCTTCAGTGTGACACCTCGGGTGAGGGGATTGGTGCTGTGCTTATGCAGGATAAGCACCCGATTGCTTTTGAGAGCAAGAAGCTTAGGGGACCAGAGAGAGGTTATAGTATCTATGATAAGGAAATGTTGGCCATTATGCACGCATTAGCCAAATTCAGACAATATCTTATTGGCATCAAATTCAGTGTAAAAATTGACCACAATAGTCTTAGGCATTTCTTGGGGCAGCGAGACCTTAATGGCCGCTAGCAGAAATGGGTCAGTAAGCTTCAATCGTATGACTTCGACATTACATACTTCAAGGGTACTCAAAATGTTGTCGTTGATGCTCTGTCTTGCAGACCACACTCGAACACAATGTTTTAGATCTCAGAGGATTGGAGGCACCTGATTGTGGTGAAATACGCCCAGGATACATGGGCATTTGGGATCATCGAGGGGTCAGTTCAGGATAGTATATATACAGTTGTCAATGAGCTCATCATATATAAGGGCAGGATATATTTGACGCCAGGATCAAAGATGAGCATAATACTGAGGGCTTTCCATGATATGCCTACTGCAGGACACCCGGGATACTTCAAAACTTACCAGCAGGTCAGGGAGAGATTTACATGGAAGGGGCTTAAGGCCGATGTTCTTCAGTATGTTAGCGAGTTTCCAGTTTGTCAGCAGAACAAACAGGAACACACCTACTTGGCAGGTTTATTACAACCACTTCCAATTCTTGATAGGAAGTGGGAATGCCTGTCCATGGACTTTATTATGAGCTTGCCCAAAGCTCAAGGAAGAGATTGTATATATGTGGTTGTAGATTGGTTAACTAAATATGCCCACTTCTTTCTGATCACAACTACGTACACGGCTACACAGGCGGCAGAATTGTTCCTCCAAGAGATTTTTAGATTGCATGGGTTGCCTTGGACCATAATCAGTGACAGGGACAATCGGTTTATGAGTCACTTTTGGCAGGAGGTGTTCAGACTTTGTGGGACCGAGTTGACCCCGAGTACCAGCTATCACCCACAGATAGACGGGTAGATTGAGATAGTTAATAAATGGGTGGAAGGTTATCTCAAAAATTACATAGCTAGGCAGCAGAAGGCTTGGGTAAAGTGGATTTACCTCTGTGAGTTTGTTATAATTCCACTTTCCACATGTCTATATAGATGACACCTTTCATGGTGTTATACGGGTATGAAGCTCCTAGCTTCATCGACCTTCTGTTTAGTGATAGCAGAGTGCCTAGTGCAGGAGACTTGTTGCAGGAGAGTTAGGACATTATGAAGACTCTCAAGGAGAATATCACTAAGGCACAAAATTTGCAGAAACAATATGCTGATCAGAGGAGGACCGAGAGATCATTCGAGGTGGGAGATATGGTCTATCTGATGTTGCAACTGTACCGATAGTCTACACTTAGGAAAAGTGGTGTTGAAAAGTTGAAACCACGCTACTATGGGCCTTTTTGGATTATCGGGCGAGTGGGTGAAGTAGCATATGAGTTAGAACTCCCAACAGATAGCCGAGTTCACAATGTCTTTCATGTATCACGCCTCAAGAAGGCATTTGGATATCATGTGACTCCATCAGCAGTGTTGCCAGCCCTGGATGATGAGGGGAAATTGATTCTTGAGCTAGAGGCTATCTTGGATTTTTGAGAGAGGCAGGTACGAAAACGGACTATCACAAAATATTTGGTCAAATAGAAGGATTTACCAGTTGAGGATGCCACCTAGGAAGGTGAGGAGATCTTATAGCACCCAACATTGAGATTGCTTATGGGCAAACAATTTCAGGGAGGGAGGACTGTAATGTCCCCTCCAAAGTGAGACATCTGTATTCAGTAGATTAGCCTATCATTGCGACCCTCGTAGGCTAATGAAGGTGTTGAGAGGGTCTTCTGAGGTTTGTATCACCTTCAGTGTAATCTCCCCATTATTTCGCGAGCATCAGAGTCATTGGATTAGCCTATTATGTCGATCCTCGTAGGCTAATGGGTTTGGATAGAGGATCACTTGAACGGGCACTTGGTCGGTTAAAGGTAGTATTGGTATCTGGAGTCGGTGACGTGGTGAATTTGCGCGTTTGGCGTGTAATTGGAGCTTAAAATATTGTTCATCATCACTTATTTCACTTACTCAGGCTTGGGGACCATGTGTCTATTTGTTAAAGGGGTCACTTTATATTTTGCTGTTACTATTCACTGATAAAGTGAAAAAAGAAATAACTTAAGTGAATAATGTTTTTTTTAATGAATAGTGATTTCAAGTAAAACTTATAAAAGGAGAAGAGAAAGTTCGAACTTCTCATGCTTGAGATTATTTTGTTGAGTGAAAATTGAAGTGTGGAGTTTGGGAGAGAAGGAAACTAGGGTTTCCTGATTTCTGCAGTGGGTAAGACTGGATTGGGCTTGTAGTTAGGATTTTATGCATCTTGAGAGTGTGAAAGACCACTTTAAAGTGCAGGTCTGAGTTTTGTGGCTTCGTGGGAGCCATATTTTGTTGATTACAAGTGTTTGAAGACATCTACCGGAAGGGAAGTTGCTGTTAAAGTCTTCATTCGTCAACTTGAAGGTGTTACTACGAATTTATGAACATTTTGGGAGCTGATTATGCACCTACAGCCAACCGCTTTGAAGTAAGGGTTTCAACATCCACAAGTAAGGAAAACGCCTCTTTCTTGCAGCTGCTTTTTCTCCTAAAGTGGGCGCGCATCATCCTAGAAGACATTTCAACGAAAAATTGGTAGGAGAAACTTGTATTTAAATTTGTATGAGCAATTTCATGGGCGCGGGTACTGTAGCAAGCACTGTTCACAGTGCATCTTGGCTGCAAGTTTGTCATTAGTTGTAAATGATGTCTCATTCCGAAATGCATGTAAGAGGAATATAATTTTAGCACTCTTTGTGAATGAAGGTCTCTTAACTAGTGTATTGAGTTCCTTTGAGTTATCTTTATAAGTTAGTTTAATTTGAATTTTTTATATGCATATGGTTGTAAGAAAATTATTAAAATCATTTGGCATCAAACGACAAAAACACCAAAACAAGAAAAGCAGATTACAAACCAAAAATCAGACCTTTAACGAGCAAAAATCAAATCAGCAGTGAGTTTGGTTCATCATAGTGGTAGCAGAGTGGATCACCGGAGTGTGGTTCATCACATTTAGCTTCCAGTGATGTTTAGCTATAGCTTTCATTTGAGGCTTTTGGGACTCAGTTTGCTCAACTTACTATTTATAGTAAGTTAGACATAGATAGTATGGGACCCTTACTATTTTTAGTAAGGCACGTGATGACATGGAGAATCATTGGATGAGTTACCAGTTCAAATGGCGTGTTGAGAAATGATGCATTTAATAAGTTATTAATGTTATTTGGTTAAAATAAACATTAATTAATTAAAAGGTGATATTTTAATGTTATAACTTTAAGTGATAACTTGAGGGTCAAAATGTCATTAAAGGGGGCCAAATTAATGAATTAATTATTAATGGCCAATTCCTAAGTTTTGAGTGAAATATTAAAAGAATGCAATAAATAACATTTTAATGTTATTAAATGCCTTTTTGAAGAAGTTCAAACTTTTGAAGAGAGATTATATATTTCACTTAGGGTTATTTTGGAAGGCATTCGATTATGATTGTTGTTGATGAAGTTTTTGTCTGAGTGTGGATGCCAAGGGTTTTCAGTCTTCGTGCCATTGGAGAACGATATTTCTTCAGTGTTTGCAACCATTTGAAATAGTGCAATATCTGTTGAATTTGGTATTCTGGAGGGCATCATTCAGATGTTCTATTGAGCAGATCAGAGAGTACAAGGGTTTTGATTTTTGTGTCAGAGATTCTCAAGTTTGAAAGTAGGTGATTGCAGATTGCTTTATTATAATAAAGATTAGATTTAAGAGAGAAGTACGGCTGAGTATTTCTCAGTTTTTTATTGCAGCAGGTGTCGGCCTCATGAAGAGGGGCGATTTTGGTTCTTGAAGCTTCAAAAAATAAATAAAAATCACAAAAGGGGGTGCCCAGGCATAAGGATTGCAGCCATACCTTCGGTGATAAAAAAGGCAGCCAATCAAAGGAGATCTGGACCTGTTTATGATTTGCTTTTTTGGCTGGAAATGAATAACAGCAGCTGCATGTCATTTATATATTTCGGGTATGCTTGTATTTGACTTATTCTATTGAATATTGATCAAATAAAACATATATTGGGGATCTATTATCATAGTTGTCTATATTTCTTTATGTTATGCATTTCAAGATTTTATATTAGCATTACGAAACACAAAAAAAACAGAGAAAAAACCTTTATAAAACAGCAAACATATAAAACAAAAAAATCAGCATTGAAAACAAGGGCATGAAGTGTTCTTACAGCAAGCTATGGAGGATGTGGCTGCAAAAGAAGTAGGGAAGATTGGATTGTCATTGGATAATTTCTTTCTTTCTTTATTTCTTTCTAAATGATCCTTGTATTTGCAGAAGCATTGTTCATGGGTTCTCAATCTGAGTTCAAGACAGTACTTTTGAGCAGTAACAAGACATTAGATGCATTTAATAGATTCATATGATTTGTTAGATATAGGGTATGTGTGAGTTAATCATTTGGAATTGTAATCAAAGATTTTAAGTAAATGTATCCATTCTGCTTGTCATCTGGTGTGTTAATCTGAATGAGTTGAATACTACAAGAATTTCTATCATGATTCGTTCATGATGTTTCATTCAGTTATTCTGTTATAGTGCATAATGAATTTAAAGAAGTAGATGGTGAATGCGAAGTTTTGGTACAGCAGAATCTTGAATGTGCTTGAATGCATATGCAAATCAACACCTAAACTACAACCTGTGGCTGTCGTTGCTATGCAAGTTAAAGAAGCACTAATACTAGAACATGATTTTGGAGGAAGACATAGTAGCAAAGAAAGTAAAGACATGTTTACAATACTAAACTTATACTGTGGTCTTTTGATCTATGACTACTTCACTGATAGATTGCCAAATATTACCATAAGCTGTGTAGAACACGATCAGATTAACTGTTTTGGATGTTATGTGTTTGTTATAATACTTTGGGTGCTTTTTAAAATCAAATGAAATATTGTAAATCATCTGTATACTTATGGAAAAAAATCTTATTTAAATTTTTAATTGTGCAAAGGGTTGAATGCATTTATGATTGTTTTGAATATGGTTGAATTATCTAAACTTGAAAGTAGTATGTTTACTTCTAATTTACTCAATATATCGAAGGGTTTTCTACAGGCTTTAGCGGTAGCTCAAATCATGGATATGGCTCTTGATGCTAATGACATACCCAAGGTCACAAAATGTATAGGAATATCTAGCACTTACCTTGATAAGCAAAAAATGGATGAGAGCTTGCAGACTGGATTCCACTCCATGTTCCTTGCTCGCTTCTCAGCAGCGTGGGCTCACACTAAGATTCTTACATTAGGTGTTTCAGTCCTTGAGCATGAACACAGGTTTAGTTTTAGAGACCAGTTCTAAAAGAAATGTGTTCTATTTCAGAATATTTCAAGTAGTTACTTTACCAAGTTAAATTCCTGTTATTATAAGTTTGTGACAGGTATGAGGAAGCAGTTGAATTACTGAAGAACCTTGTAAGTAGAAGCTGCTGTCCTGGACAACGAGGCTATTGGACTCTCAGATTGTCAGTAGATTTGGAGCATATGGGCCAGATAGAGGAAAGCCTGGTAGTAGCAGAAAAAGGTATTGATGATGCCTGGATTCGAGCTGGTGATCGAATGGCACTTCAGAGACGCATCCTACGTTTAGGCAAGCCCCCTAGAAGGTGGAAGAAACCATCATTTGCAAAGGCTGTTGGCAGAAAAATCAAAGAGGTAACTTGGATGGTCACTGCAGTTTGGTGACTTGAGAAATTCAATTTTTTTCATTGTTTTCAACTTCTAGTAGACTATGGAACTCAAATCTTGTTGTTTTTGCACTGGTTAAGCAATTAATTTTATCTACTTGTGAATTGAAAATAATGATTTTAAAATCTACATCAACTATAAGCATACAATAATAGATCTGGGATGCAAAACAAATAATTGATTTAAAAATGTAAGCTATGTAGTGATATATAGGGAAGTTTGATCTAAAGATTTGCAGCTTTCCAAAAATAAGGATAAATGCCATACTCATGATTAGTGGAGCAGAAGATCTATATTAAGTATGCAAGACTATATTGTTGTAATGGATCAATCATAAAACAATGCGTCTGCCACACTTTGAGGAAACACTAGTATAGTTAGATTGTTGACTACCTATAGAGCAATACTAGATTTCCTGCAGTACATTTTTGTGCTGGATTAGCTATTAGTTTATTTTCTTGTGAATTGAAAATAATGATTTTAAAATCTACATCAAATATAAGCATACAATAATACATCTGGGATGCAAAACAAATAATTGATTAAAGTATGCAAGCTATGTGGTGATATATAAGTGAAGTCTGATCTAAAGTTTTAGCAACCTCTAGCCCATTGGTGACAAGTTGGTCCAACTTGGGAGTAGTTCCTGACATATATCACCCATGTGGCCTTGGTAAAAAGTTGACTAATCCCTTCTCAACATGGGCAGCTCCTGGCATCCATCACCTTTGTGCTATTGGTGACAGCTGACTAACCCTTGATATGACGGTTAGCTCTTGGCATTCATTACTTGCATAAAACTGGTAACAACTGGCTAAACCATTCCTGTATCACAATAAGGATAGCTCCTGGCACTCTTTACCTCCGTGCTACTAGGTGAGGCTGGCTAATTTTGAAGATATCCATGATAGCTCCTTGCATCTGCTACCTGCACGGTATTTGGTGACAGTTGGCTAACTGCTCCTATATCATCTTGGGTTCAGACTTGTGGTCATCTACTAGCCAGGTATCTTAATAGAGTTTTAGCCATAGTATCCTTAGAATGGAGTGTATTATGAACAATATCTCACATCATTTTACTACCTCACACTTTAGTTGTTAGCACTCCTACCAAAGTAACACTCGATATTTCAGCCTCTCTCTTTTATAGAAGTGTTTATCTTCTAAATCCATATTCTACTCCAAGTGGGTTAGGCATAACCTTCGATTCTATATAAGCTCAATCATTAAGGGTCATTAAAAAGCTTCCTGACCTCAATCTTAACAAGGAGAAAGCTCTACTGTTTTCGAGGAAGGCTATTTGCTATTGTGGCTACTCTTTTACTCAAATTCAACCTCACTGTAGAGGATGGAAATGGGGAACAATCCTTAGAACCAACATGTTCATATCCCACGGTCTTGCAGGAATATAAGGGTTGTGCTGATGTGATTTTTGTGACCGCACCAATCAGCAGAACAAAGTATCCGAAGGCTACTCCATTCTCTCTTGATCAAAGTATTCTGTACACTAAAATTGCGAGAGTGATTATACGTTCAACTCCAAGGTTCCGATAATGCAATGGAATATCCTCAGTCGGTTCGTTGTGATTTGCTTTTTTCATGAAGGGACTTACACAATTGTTTAGAATGTTTGCAGCTGACAGCAGGTTAATGATTGAAAGGGGATTTTTGTGAGTGATGCGAATAATTCAACAATAAGGTACATTTTTCCTATACTAACCAGAAATGTATTGAATTGAAATGAGTGTAGGGTTTAGAAGATCTAAGTTCTATCCTAAGGCGGAATATGGAATCAATCTCAACAAACCTCAACCAGACTTTGCTTCACCTCACGTTGGACAACTCACACAAAGTCGGTGCAATCTTCAAGGGAGCGGCAATGAATGTTCAAATCACAATCCAACATAAAAACACCATCAAGATGATGCATGCCAAGATGCGAATCATAACCGAAGTTAAGCTTGTAAAGTTTTCTAGTTGACCACACAAGGCAAACTTTCCGTTAGCAAGCTGCTAGTGGTATGGATTAAAATGAAGCTTCCTTGATTAAATACCACAATCCACGATTAACATCTACTTGCATGAAAATGAAAAGTACTCTAATCTAAGCTACTTGAAGTAGAAGGGGTGAAGAAACCTTGCTAGCTGCTCATAACAAAGACGAATTCGCCATCAATGAAAGCTTCTTTTTATTATGATAGTTTTCACAACAATCTCTTACAAATTTTTCAAGGGAAAACTTTCCTTCTCCTCCAAACTATGCTAAGCTAACAAGCTATACTAAGCTATCACAACTATCAGTCTTTCTGCTCTAGTCTCTAATCTGATCTAATGTCTAATGAATGTACAAATGAGGGGGATGCCTCTTTATATAGCCGGCCAAGTCCAATGGACGACTCAGATTACAATCAAATGGAGGGCTCAGATTAAGCCACATCAGCCCTAACCCTAAAAACTGCCAGAATGGGGAGTGGTACAATAAATGAATCACTAGATTCCCACTCACTCCCAAAATAGCAAAGGCAATTAATGCCCACTATCAGTCATCTAGAATGTCATCATCCAGAAAGACATTTCCGTTCTCATTCCCCCTGGCTGCAAAATCAATGAATCTGGTCAACACAACTTCAACCTCTTGAACTGAGATCGGCGGAATGTGATCGAGCTAGAACTCCAACATTGTAACTGCCTGCCCATGTCCCGTACAAGACTTTCTCCAAGCAAGTAAAGCATCTTGAGTGTTCTAAATAATGCTTGAGAAAGTCGAGGTGTTCTCAAAGTTGTTCTGAACAAAAGTCTTCACCTCTGAAAAGAAAGGTGGCAGCCTACTCAAGCCATCAGTAGTCACCTCATCAGAATTCAGCCTCCTAGCAAAGATAGCCTCTAAGGTGTTCATCCTGAATCACTCCTCCATCAATCAACATCTGCAAGGGAGTATGCATCAAAGCCTCCAAACGCTGAATAACCTTGCTCTGATAGATATGAGCATCACCCTAGGCATGATCAACTGCGTCCATTCGTGCCACAATGTTGGAAGCTTGCTGATAAGCATGAGCAAGATCTTCCATAAAATTTTCCGTCTCAACACGAACGCTGGCTACCCACTTATCTGCCTCCTATGCCATCTTCCTCAAATCCTCCAAGCCACTAACTGATTCCCTAGACAACTCGGTTGGAAGCTCGATCGCTGGAATCTCCTACCCACAAGGATGAGATAAATGCTGCATGTAGCCTATCAAAGTCTTATGCTCCTTCTTCAATTTCTTGTACTTGCCTTCAATCTTGAGTAATCTATCCTTGAGCGCCTGATAGGAGTTATCACACTCCTCAATTATCTGTGCTCCTGTGGGGCGACCCAACTCCATGGTGGTGATCATGTAATTTTCTGGCACAACCTCATCTTGATCACATTCCACCCTTGGCACAACCACATGAAGGGTGCGAGAGCCATCCTCATCTGTCGAAATATTCAAAAATTTCCTAGCTCTCTTCTTTGTTGGAGGTGCACTGATTCTACTCAAGATTCTTCCATCTCTACTACTGGATCAACCTCTTCACTGGGGCTCCTTCTCATCCTATCTCTGAGCCAATTAGGTACTACCTGCTGTATAACAAATGGCTGCTCATCCTTTGCTTCTTCCTCACGAACTTCTTCTCTAATTTCATTCTGACGGGCCTCATTGGCTTCTATGGGCTGAGTATCTCCCAAAACTTGGGCCTCCTGTCTTGTAACTGTATCATCCTCTAGAGCAGCCTCAAGCTCACGTTGGAAGTGTGTATCTGTAGTAGTTTCTTCATCTTCTTCCTGCTGATCATCTCTGGTGGGTGCATTGATGCTCTGGCCAACGAACTCTCTTCGTGGTGGCTGATTGGCTTCTTGTAACTCCTGTTCCTTATTCAACATATTTATCTGATCAGCAAATAGTGAAACCTCTTGTATGCTTGGAGAACGTGTCTCCAATGGCTTAGGTGACTACCACAATTGTCGGAGGCTCCGGCTGAACTGGCTCTTTCCTTCGAGACTCTGGAGCTCGAGCAACCTATTTCTTCTTGGCAACAGTTGGCATCCTATGATCTCCCATCAAATTTTAAGTCAAGGGAATTGACCTACTCTTCAGCCTATTCACATGCCTCTCAGCCCATCCTTTGGTGAATGTCAAGACTGGTATGCAAATTATGTCCAAATCGGCAATCTTTGGCTCCGACCAATTTGGAAGTGGGAGTGGTGTATCCCTCACTGCCTCATAATCTGGATGAAGAACTTTCATGTCCTCGTACACCTGGTTTGGTACTGGAATAATCTCACACTCCCTAATCATGCTCAAAGGTAGTCTTGAAAACATTCTCTTTCTAACTTCAGCTTCATCCACCACACCAGCCCAGTAATCTTCAATATTTGCTTTATGCCTAAACTCTTCTGATAGTATCCATCTAATATTGTTGTGGGGGTCATAATGCTGCCTGCTAGTGTGATAAGAAAAGTGGAAAAACTGAAGCTCATTCTCAGCTTCCTTGGCTTCCTGTAGTGAAGGACACACCTCGTCTAAATTCCTCATGATGATTGGGAAGTCCAGTCCTCGCTTCTTCTTTTTCTTTTGAATCTTATCATAGGCGATGAGTTTCCTAGATATCTCTAACATCAAGATCCTATTTGTGGGATATTTGGGCAGTCTATACGGGTATGAAGAAAACCCTTTTAGCCTAATGTAAGTAAATTTCAGAAATTGGATGAACCAACAACCGTACCTTTCTATCAATTCTTGAGCTTCCCTCGAGATCCTGTGGTGAGTTCTTTGTTGAAGTGATCTCGTTATGTGCATGGTGAAGGCATCACTGACTCGCTTGTAATGGGAGGTGCTTGTCAAATGCAGCTGCGGACAAGCCTCATGGATCTTGAACTGATGAGAGCCACATCCAATTGGCTCCTTGTAGGATATTCTGTAGAAACCCCCGTTTCCCCTTTCTCGGACTCTGACTTGTTTTTCTAAAGTTTTTGAAGTTTCGGTAATTTTGCTTGTTTTTGAGGTTTTTTTTAAGCAACAAGTGTAAATTGCGATTTTTAAATAAAATGATAGAAATTCTAAATAAATTCTATATGCTCTGGAAATCATAAGATCTATCACAAATATTGTTGCCAGACTATTATTCAAACTCTTGAAATGATTACACTGAAGATCCAGTTGCATGCAAAAGAAAGACAATGAATTTTCAATATTCTAAAGAACCTGGTTTTAGCCACCTTTGAGATGAAATCAGATTCGTACGGCCTTCTGATGCTAGCTCCTCCCTCGCCAGATGATGTATAAAGCTTCCTAGATGCCAGTCGCCTTTCCTTGTGAAGTTAGACTGCAAAAAGGCAAGTGATCTGCTCTTGAAGGGAAAAGTTGTCTTTTCTGGTACAGTACGGCCCTGTACAGACTGGTACGGCCAGGAAATGAACAGCAGCAATAATAAGAATCCTTCCTTATGTCTTCAATGCTAGGTCTCTGATGAAATGATGCGCCTATGTGAAAGAAATGGATTCTGAATGGAAAACCACGCATGAACTTTGTAAGCTATTATTCTCTGAGATCAATGGTACGGCCTGAAGTATCAAACAGCAACTGAAGATTATCAGATCTGTACGACAGCCCTTGATGTTCCTCTAAAAATTAGTCTCTAACCTTCATGGAATATGGTGCGCCCTTCTAACTTCCAATGAGTGAGATGTTTTTCTTTCTCTGAAACCCCAAGAATGGCTCTCTTCAATTAGTACGGCCAAGTACAGAAAATGTACGGCCTTCTTAAAGACAGCAGCCAACAATTAAAAAAAGTACGGCTCTCTCTCAGAATACAATCTCCCAGTCTCTGAATGTGATAAATGTTGTCTTCTGAATGGAATGAATGCTGAAGCTCTGTGGCTCTGTGGATAAACAAAACCTCTGATGTTTGAATCACTGTGATGCTCTGTAATTCCTCCTGCATGAAGAAATTCCTCAACTGGCAATAAATCAGATGTTATTTCACATCCTCTGAACTGCTTCGAAGGAGATGGCTCGTTCTCCGACGATTTCGAGACGAAACCCTAAGGTCTCTGTGCTTTGGCAAAGACTTGCAATTTTTTTCAATTCATCAAATGTCATAATGGCTCTCTTTCCAATGCAAAACCTTTATTCTTCTCAAAAGGGCGAATTCCTTAATAATAGGGATTATTAAAATATTGACTTTTAATTCTTTAATTATTTTCAATAGTCTCCGTCAAATATTTTAATATTAAATTAAACGTCAACTGGCCCCTTTTAATGTTGGGCGCACCCCTCAAGGCAATCACTTAAGTTATAATTAAAAATTATAACTTTATAATATAATCATTAATTAATTAATATTTAATCAATGTAATTAAATATTAATATTTCTCCCGTTACTTATCCGTTTCCTGTTCCGTCTGATGCTGACGAACTCTGAAGTGATTCCGGATGCTGTCGAAGCCATACTGCTAAAAATAGCAGTGGTCCCACACTGCCTGCCAGGAACTGCTAAAAATAGCAATTCTGCAAAAAGTCTCCGAATGAGCCCGAACGAAAGCCAATCGATCAAAACTGCCAATCTGACGTTGAGCCAAGCGCCGAAACGACCCTCTAACCACTCAGTCAGCCTACGAGGGTCTCATGATAGGCCAATCTCACGATCACTGATGCTCGCCAAAAACGGGGACATGACATATTCTCTTGTACTTCGTCATACGAGCCAACATGTAGATGATGTTTGAGCCCATGTAAAATGTCTTCGTCCTCCTCAAACTTCGGAGCTGCTCGTGCAAGTTATCACTAATCATCACCGCCTAGTTAATATGCTCCTTCCCTTCTAGTACGAGGTTGATATAATAGAACATCCATGACTCAAAGATGAATGCTTGAGGACAGCCTCCAACCGTGCTGAGCATCATAATTAGATCACAATACTCCATCTTCAGATCATCTGAAATTATTTGCTTTGGAAACTTCGTGTGAGAGGGCTTGGGCTTGTTCATCCAATGAGTGTTAATCATATCAGCACATCTCTCGAATGTTGAAGCATTCATCCGCTCAGCACGTTCCCTCGTCTTGTAGATCATCCTCTCATGTGATGGAATTCCAAATGCTTCGCCGATAGTTGCAAGCGTTGGTGAACAATCTACCATCAGGTGAGACAATAGACCTATGATTAGGGTCGTAGCAGTTAGCACACTCCATTATCAACTCCGGACATTGAATTGCTAGTGGAAAACCGACAATTGCATACAGTCCACTCTTGACGATATTGTGCGAAGCGATCAAAGGACGATGGCCTCCAACTCCCATCATTCGACTTTTGAAAGCCTCCATATTGAAAGAACCGAAGTTCGTGTCAGCCAACTTGCCCAACTTCGAAGAGAATTTTGACTTCAGCAGGAATGACTTGCTCAGCTTCTTGATTACAGCTTGCCTGGACACATTTGCTTTGTTGGACTCAACATTATTATCTTTGCCAGTTGCTCTTACTTTAGCCATTCTGCAAAAACAACAAATAGTCATTAGCAATTTAACTTAGAAAAATAGAATCACATTGGGGCTGCCAGTCGACTTTTGAAAAATGAGAAGCTTCAGCACTAAATTCCATCTTCAAACCTCAACTCCTCTTGCAGCAACTTTGAACTTTCAATGCTTAGAAAATTTTCTAAGCAAGCTTCAACAACTTCAGCACTTAGAGAAAATCGGCCAACTTAGCTTCAGCAACTTCTCAGCCTTAAACTTATTCACTCTCAGAGTTCGACTTCAGCTGCAACACTCTCTCAACTAGAGCCCAAGTTCGCACCTCTTCACCAAGTCTCAGCTTGCATTGCAATCTTCTTCTGCTTCAAGTCGAACTTCTTCAGTTGATGGAGAAAAATGAAACAACTTCACAGCTCAAATAGCTAAGTCAAATTCTAGAAGGAGCCAATTTTAGCTAGTTCATTAAATTTCCACTACTTCACTGCAGGAATTCGAATTTCCCTCCTTTGGCAACTGCAACACTTGTCATTCGGCATCTAGAATACTTTGATCTTCTAGAATTTCAAGAAGATTCACTTCACTGGTCAAGGCGTACTTAGCTTTTTTAAATCATTTTTTGAAAGTGTTAACTTCAACTGCATCTTTAAGAAATTCACTTCACTGACTGAGGCATTGATAATTTGATTTTATTTATCTCAGGCTCGAGAAAATTCACCTAGGCAATCAACTTCAAATTCATCAGCCAAGGCATTTTATTTCAACATCATTTATTCTTTGCCTTTTAGAAATTTTTTAAATTTTCTCCTTAGGAAATTCATCAATCAGGTGTGCATGAAAAATCTTCATCTTGAAGGCCTTGGCGAAGTGTGGAGGACTTTAAAATCACTTCCTTGTCGAAGATGTTCGATACCCAGAAGAAAATTCCCTTCAGAAAGTGTTGAATTGATGTGTCTACAAACGAAGGGGTACATTTAATTTTTTTTGAATTTTAACCTTAGAAAAATATTTTGCCATCAAATTTTATTCTCATTCTTCATCTCTGGGCGTCTTTTCCTGCTTGGCCTTGAAAATTTTTATCATCCTCGTGGAGCTGGCACATTCTGACTCATCCATTGCCAATTCATCCCTGCCTAGGCGTATTTTCTCTAGAGGTGAAATTTTAATACTTAGAAAAATTCTTGACATATCATCACTAGCCTGGGCGCATTTGAGGGGTCTAGAAGGAAAATTTGAATTTTTTCTTAGAAAATTTTTCTCCATTCATCTTTCTCTAGTCATGGCACATATGGCATATCAAGGTGGAATTTTCACTTAGCACGCCTTAGCTCCATCCTGAACTTGGGCGCATTTTACATGTCTAGGAGGCATTAACTTCCAACGCCTTAGAATATTTTCTCATCCATCTACCCTCACCTTGCACTTGGGTGCATTTAGCACGTTTATGAGGATTTCACCATGCCTTGGTAACTTTCATCATCCATCTTCACCTTGCACTTGGGCGCATTTTACACGTGGTGAGGAATTTTGACTTCAACGCCTTTGGACTTGCCTAGACTTCACTCCTAGTGTAGGGCGCATTCAAAGGGTGGAGGAGGAAGTCAACACCTTGTCTTTTCCTAGCTCATTTGGGCGCATTTCACATGTCATGGAGGATTTAACTTTGACTTAGAAACTTTTATCACCCTACTTTTCCTTGAGGGCGCATTTGAGGGGTGGAGGTGGAATTAACTTCCAATGCCTTTTTGACTTGCCTTGACTCCACTTCTAGCATTGGGTGCATTTTGAGGGTGGTGAAGGATTTAACTTTTGCCTTAGACAATTTTCTCACCTTCTCTCCCTCCTTGGGCGCATTTAGGGGGTCAAGGAGGATCTTACAAACACTTAGAATATTTTTTGAAAAGCCAACACCTCCAACATGTTTGGGCGCATTTGAGGGGGGGTCTGCACGAAGTTTTCATGCCTTAGAAACTTTTTCTATCTTCTCAAGCTGAAGGCGCATTTAAGGGTAGGAGCAGGATCAACTTCAGACTTAGAAAATTTTTCATCCTCCTGCCAACTTCTCCATGGGCGCATTTAGGGGTATGAGCAGGATTTAACTTCAATGCCTTAGAATTTTTTATCACCATCTTCAAGATAGGGCGCATTTAGGGGGCTGAGCAGGATTTATCTCCAGACTTGGATTTTTTTTTTCATTTGCCAGCTCATCTTGGGCGCATTTGGAGACCCCTGTAGGATTTGTTCAGACTTAGGCATTTTTCCAGCTTGCTTGCTCCTGATTTACTATATTTAGTAAGCCCTCTGAATTTCATACCTCTGAAGCTTGGATTGATTTGAAATTTTCGCCACAAGACCTTCATGATCTGGTTGATCTGTTCACATTGCCATCTCGAGCTGACTTTCTATTTATAGCATGTTTTTGAAGGTGTTTTACTATTTATAGTAACTGTTCAGTTTCATGACTTCTCCAACTCCATTTGACTTGAAATTTGGATGGTGTGACCCTTATTGGTAGACTTGCCTATTCACACTGGCGCCTATTGCTGACTTACTATTTATAGTTTGTTTCTGAAGTGGCTTACTATAAATAGTGAGTGCTCCGATTGCCTTCAAATTTTACTAGTGGATAGCTCGAAAGATACTGATCATAGTGGGATACACTGGTTTTCGAAAATTTTGGCATTTTACCCCTCATTTTGGGCCCCGAAGCTGGAAACCCTAATTTGACTTGCATGTCGATCAAATGACCTCCGTTTGACTCCGTTTTTGTTGCACTTTGCTCTGTTTGTGATATTGATGTGTTGGGTAGTCGGAATGATCCTGCTAAAAATAGTAAGTCTTTGAAAAGTGATCATCTCGCCTTGCATGTCACATCACTACGTAGTTCTTGAAAAACCCATAAAGAATAACCTGACATGCGCTAAAAAGCCCTGCATGCAAACCCTAAAAATAGCCTTTGAAGACGGCTCTTGAAAAAGTCTTGATCTTGGTTTGCATGTTATACCAATGTGAAGTCCTCAAAAAAACCATAAGGAATGTCCAGACATGCATAGAAATTCCAACATGCAAACCCTAAAAATAGCCTCCGAAGGCTGAATACTGAAAGCCATTGTCTCATTTTGCATGTTATATCATTGCGTAGGTCTCCGAAAACCCAGAAATAATCTCTAGGCATGCACTAAAAAACTAAGCATACAAACCCTAAAATCAGCTCTTGAAGGTGAACTTGCTAAAAATAGAAAGTTTTCTGTTTCAGCTCAAAACTTGCAGACAAGTAGCTTGACATGTCCTGGATGCAGTGTAACGATCGGAACTTCAAAAGTGCTAAAAGAACGCCCTGAATTGAACACTTTCTAAAAATAGTAAGTTGTTGGAATTCGATGAAATTTAGCTAGGGATCCGCTGGAAGCATGTTGACTGTATTGCTAGACTCAGATGTCAACTTATTCACTCCATTTGGCCTCAAACTGGCCGGAAGACTCAAAACCCTAATTCTCAGACTTAGCCAAAACTTCACTTTCAAGCTCAAAGGCGGGCACATCCCTGGAAAGCGGACACCAGAAAAAATGACAAAAAGAGAGAGAGAGAGACTAAACCAAAGCCAAAAGACTGGAATGGAGCAAAAATTTGGGGGTCCCCATTTTGAATGGGTGATGTGTGAAAAGGTCACAACAGGTTGCTCCCAAAATTCAAGGAACATTTTATTCAACCAGCCCTTACAATTCAGCCCTAACCTGGCAACTCGATCCCATATTCGAGATCAAGGTTGTGTACCAAGGAGAATATAAGCTGATTTATGACAGAGACATCGGTTTACTTTACCATGATTAGACCTTTGAACAGTAACAACCTTGAAGGTCTTTAACTGTCAACCTATCCAGGATAGAGTGGAGGCTACAATATATTCCACCCTCATTAGATCAACAGGGTCTGAATTGACTACAGTTTGCTAGGAGAACCAATCAATACCAGATCAGTTCACAGGAATGCTTCAGCCGGGAGTTGCATAATCAAGATTCTTGATCAATATTCACAATACAAAATTTGAGGTCCAAGTATTATCACATTCAACTTCAAGGTGAGCTGTACAATGACAGCCATAGGGCCAATGAGAAGATACATATACAGAAAATACACAAGGAATGCCTACAACCAACATTCTATTTTCATATATTATGAACTAATAACCCATGGTAACCCAATCCTTTCGCACATAGTTGTGGCCTACAAAATATTATTTTAATACTTTTTTACAATATCAAAGGCTTGTAGCAATTTACCAACAATCTTGACTTTAATGGGAGTTACTTCACCCCCTGCTTCACAGGGCTATATTGCGTGAAATAAGTTAATAACGTATGTTGTCGCGAGCATTCACATAAAGGAAATCCTATGATCTTTTAAATTCACCAGGATTTGCCCCAAACATGAGAGTAGAGTTGTAAGGAATCGTTGACTATTATATGATGATTATTTAGGATCTTTGCATAGTATTTATCCAAGCAAGTAAAGATAATCTGTAGTAGAAAATTCAAAGGAGGTTGTAAAAGTAATTGGATTTTTTCCCTTTTCAAACAATTGATAACACAACAAATTTAATAGAAAATGCTTTCAGTGAGTGAAATTGGCATTATATAAGTATCTTAAACATGTCATGTCATTAGAATCTTACATCTGTAATCTTTTTGTTATCATCTTGCCACTTAGTTAACTTGAGGAGGAAATTTGGACAAGGAATTAAAACCCGTAAATGGTCATCTTAACCTAGGTCTGATATCCTCTTATTCCTATGGGTTTACCTAAATATGAGTGACTAATTTGGGAATTGTGGGTACAAAGGAGGGTTATCTCACTTATGTTTAACCCAAATGCATTATTAATGTTGGCTTATTCATACGTTTGATTTAGAAGCACTGACAAGCAACAATCAAAATGTAAAATTGTTACAAGCCCTACATCATAATCTGAAAATTGTTTGCAACACAACAGAAATATTGGAATAAATTATTATTTTTTGAATACTAAAGATAGGAAATTGCATCCACTCAATGCATTTGATCTTCAATATATGTATTTCAACAGTAGTTAGCATGTCCAAAGACCATGTTCAGTGCCTAGCTGCTCAGGTTGAAAATCTGCCTGTGAAAAGCTTCCAAATGACCATGCTCAGCTCCTATCTGCCTCTATTAACTTGTCCCAGCTCTCGTCAACCCAAGACAATCCCATTTTCTTCCTTCCTCCAAATCTCTGCCAAAATACATGTTTTAAGGAGGTTGTGAGAGTTCTGCTTTGCCTTGCATGCCATTTCTCTGCCCTCCAATCTGGAATTTTGGACAACAATAGGAGGGACATGTTGGTGTACGTTTTATCATCCACCGAACACACAAAATAAAATGTCCAAAGACACTCTATCCTCTCTTGAACAAAGTCACCATGTATGCTAAGATTGCGAGAGATCATACGATGACTCCAAGGTTTCTTTCGTCAGGTCTTGACATGTGGATAAGCTCAATGGGCGTTGTGATTTGCTGGTAATACACAAAGGGACTCACGTTTAAGAATTCTTCACAAGTTCGGGACTTAGACGAATTTATCATTAAAGCTTCTTCGGTTAGGACTTTCGGTTTGGATCTCAAAAAAAGTGTAAAAAGATAAGGGTTTAGAGAATCTATTCTACGTCTAGGAATTCAAGAGACAATAAAGATCAGGTGAAACGAGTAACCAAACTTTATTTCCCCTACCTGGGACAACTACGCAAAGTGGGTGCAATCTTCAAAGGGTGTGATTATAATTTTCACAAGTTCGAGACTTAGACGAATTTATCATTAAAGCTTCTTCGGTTAGGACTTTCGGTTTGGATCTCAAAAAAAGTGTAAAAAGACAAGGGTTTAGAGAATCTATTCTACGCCTAGGAATTCAAGAGACAGTAAAGATCAGGTGAAACGAGTAACCAAACTTTATTTCGCCTACCTGGGACAACTATGCAAAGTGGGTGCAATCTTCAAAGGGTGTGATTATAATTTTCAAGCCCCGAATGGGACCAAAGTTAAGCATCCACAATCACAAGCTCAGGCTAACTTTACGCATCGAATGAAAATCATCCATCCGAAGAAAGTATGAGCAATATTTCACCATTCAATCTATACGATCAATCTCGCATTCACTTAACAAACATTCAAAGCAAATTCTACTTAATTGTAATCTAGTTCTAGTCTATGGTAGAAGAAGTTATGCAACCTTGCTCACTGCTTGACAATAAAAGTGATTCAAAGCAAATTATGCATAAAAGCTTTTATTTTTGGAAATAGTCTCAATGCAACAATTTCATACACTGTCTCCACACAAATGAAAGTGAGAGATCAGTTTAAATAGAGTTTTCAAAATCAAATGAAAGGCCAAGATTAAAACAATATCAACGGCCAAGATTAATACAACCCAACCCTAATTAGGGTTGCCCAAAATAACATCAGTTAACAACTAGTAAACAAGCAGTAACAAGCAGTAAAGTGGCAGTTGGAGCTATCTTCAAGGGAAGGCGTCCCTATCCTCTTGGGCAACATTGTGCTCAATGAATCTGGATACGACTGTGACAACTTCCTCCATTGTGACTGGCTGCAACATGCTTATCCTGAATACAAGCCCGTCCAAATCCTCAACACATTTGGCGAAGGTGTTCTCCCAATCCGCCTCTTGCCTCAGAAAATCATCCCGGATAGACAAGAGATTTGCCACTTTTGCGAAATCCCGTCTCAGAATTGGTCCAGTAGTAGAGAAGAAAACTTTCTGAACCTTACGCTTCAACCTCTCCAACTGCATGTTGTTTTCCCGGACAATCTCTCGGTCAAATGCATTTGCAGCTATCGTATAAATCTTCTCCCGGATTTCTTTAACTTGCCCCTCAACTCTAAGCCCATCTGCCTTTGCCTTCTCCAGAATCTCTCTCGGTATTGTCACTGCCCAAAACCAATGGTGAAAATCATAAGCTGCTCCTGCAGCAATCACCTTTCCTTCGACCAATTCCTCCCTTGGAACGCCCTTCAGTACCTTGAGGCATGGAATGAGCCTCTCTTGGATGTCTGGAAGGTTGTCCCAAGTTTCCGCCATGTCAACCAATCTGGAAAGAAAAGGAGAAGTTTGTCCGTAGGAAAGCGCCAATTTCTCCATAAATGAGGCTACTTCCGTATTTGTGCTTGCCATCCATTCCTGGGCTTCCTTGGCCGTGACCGTCCCTTGCTCCACATCCTTGGCCATCTCCTGCGAGGAATTGAGAAGAGGAGGAGCTACTGCATCACCCTGATTGAGTGGCTGGGTCAGATGCTGTATATACTCCTTCAGGCGTTCGACTTCCCGTTTGTATTCCTTCTTTTTCACCACTTATTTTTCCAATCTCGCCTTGACAGTTGAGACAGAATTATCCAGTTCTTCCACTTCCTGGCCTTTTGTTGTTGGGCCAAGGTCTATAGTGGTTATGGCGTATTCCTGGGGAGTGATCTCATCCTGTGCTTTATCCACTGTTGGTACTGTGATATGTATGGAAGGGCCGCCGACTTCTTCCCTCTGTATGGTAGAAAACTTCTTCTCAGGTTTCTTAGTAGCAACCTGTTCCAACCTTGCCAAGAAATCCGCAGTATCATCTTCTTCTTGGACCTTGACTAGTGCTTGAATCTTCATCCTCTCCATCAGCCAATCTGAAATGGTAGGCTGCTCGATACCATTTTCCTTCTGAACGTTCCCTTCATTTGGAATATTCAAGACTTCTTTGAGGGCGGAGATCATTCCCTCTTCGAAATCATCATTTTGGACTTCCACTTCATTATCTGAACCCAGTATTTTTGTGCCCGTAGGAGATGAGGGCTTGTCGTTATCCAACTGGATCGGCTCATTGTTCTATTCCTGAATTGCAGAAGGTCTCATCATTGCAACCAAGGATTCATCTGCGTTAGCTACCAACTCATCAATATTCCGATACGCCGCAGAACGAGATGGTTCTATCCTTTGTCGTTTTGGAGCAGGCTCTATGCTTGGAACTACTTCTGTAATGAGCCTAGCCCAGCTGACTCAAAAACTCTTCTTTTGCTGCCTTGGGAATTTTGTCAAACAATTGGTGTGCAAGCTGATATAGGCTGATAAGAACTTCTAATTGATTTGTTTTGACTTTCTCGTCACCAATGATGTTTCTTTAAATGTTTCCAATGGTATCAATGATTGCCAATGACAACTATGAATGTCTCTGAGATGAAATGCAATTGTTTTAAGGCACTTTTGATGTATATAGATGACTGAAACTACTTGCAATATGCAGCTACAGCAATTAGAAATTATGACAAACACTTTTGATGCAACCTAAGATGGCATTTATGCACTTACAACCAAGTAGCATTAATACAAACACCTAGTATGCAATATTATAACATTATTTATGCCAAAGGAAAACCTACAGCCAATTGACATTTTGACAAACAATTGGCATGCAAACTAATAAGCTGATCATGAATGACAATAACATATTCAATTACAATAGTATTTGACCAACAACTTATATCTCCTTCTTTGCAATAAAATGTCTACTACAATGATGCTATGAATTGGCCAAGACTCTTGGCTTACAATTGTTTGACAATAGTGCCAAATCTGATTTTCTGAGTATTCACTTACAGCAGCAACTAAAATGCCTATGATGACAATGCAAACTACTTAGTAAATGCAAGAAGAACCTGGTAATGATGGCGCCCAATGTTGTTGATGAAGAAACAATAAAAATCCAATGTGATAGGCACCTTCCAAGCTCAAATCGAAATGCTCAAGTTGCTGCCCCTGTTCTTGCATAGGCTGATCAACCTCCATGACAGCAGATTATGAAGGTCTGAAAATGCAACTGAAACTTTACAAAATATCACTCCTTAAGATGATGAAATGATAAATCACAGTCAACAATTATTCTCCAAATTGAATCTCCACAAATTTGCTCAATAAAATAATCAATCTCAGCAATACATCAGCTGCTGAAGTAACTTCTCCATCAAATGCAACAATACATCAGCTGTTGCAAGTCAAATACTTTACTCAAAATAAGTACAATAATACATCAGCTATTGTACTCAAATAATTTCCACAATGAAGCACAAGATTGGACTTCTGAAGTAAAGCCCACAATCAACAATAATTCAGCTGGTATCTCACAGCCTCAAAATTGCGTAACCAATGAGGGTTTTCGTCCCCAAAGGTCCTCCAATGGCTGAAACCCTAGCTGGCTTCTCCACCACCAAAAGTCATCAATTCAAACAACAATTCCTGGATGAAGAAACAATGGCTGGCCTCACCTATTTATTCTTTTTCACCAAGAGGTTGGCCCAAAATCTAGAAGCTTCCAGAATATTATTTTATTTTTATTAAGTGACTTTATGATATATTATTTTAAGTCACTTTATTAAATTAATTAAATATAAAATTACCTTTTAATATTTATTTATTTGATAACTTTGTAAATAATTAACTTAATACCACTTTTTAATTTAATTAAAATAATCAATTAGTCATCCTCATAAAATAATCATTATTTTGGACAACTTAATTAATTAGATTAATTAAATCAAACTACCTCCAAAACGGGGACATTACAACTTCCTTCCTCTTCTCGCCCATCTCAACTAAATCATCATGATGGGATGAGCCAGCATTGGGGGAGTATGACTCTGTCTCGCTCAGTAAATCATACGTGAGCATCACTCTTTTCTGCCTCAACTCCTTTATCTGATGGTCGACCCACCATTGAGAGTACTTAATCACTGGTCTCATCAATGTCGCCAAATCTGAATGCTCAGGCTCTGACCACTTCACGGAAGGAAGAGGTCAACTCTCCTCGAAACACGGCTGGACATAATTTCCATTACCCTGCAATTGATCAGGCACCCGACAAAGTTCAGTTGCCCTCATAAAGTCCACTGGCATTCTAGACCATAATCTTCTCCTGACTTCATACTCATCAGCGACGTTCGCCCAAAAGTCCTCCAATTCCACTCTGTGCTTATATCTTTTCCCGTCCACGAAACAAATATGATGATGTGGGTCAAAATTGGCCCTGGACTTATAGGCTGTGAACAGGTACCACTGGATTTCTAGCCTGGCGCTCTCAGCTGCTTGTGCTGATGGACAAGATTCTTATATATTCCCAATAAAGAATGGGAAAGTAACAGCCGCCTTCTTACTTGGCCTCTGGATGTTTGGGTATTCTTCTAGCTGCCTCAGGACTTCAAGCAAAATCATCCGATTTGTTGGATAAATGGGCAGCTTGTAAGGATTTCCAGTGAATCCCTGGATCTTGATATATGTAAATTTTGGAAACTGGATAAACCAGGATCCATACCTACTGATCAAACTTTTTGCTTCATGACTCATCCTTTGATGCGTTTCTCCTTGAAGTGTTCTTGTGATATACATTAGGAAAGCATCGTGCACCCGCCTGAAATGAGATTTCTCCCTTAGCTGAAGTTGCGAGTAGCAATCATAAGGCTTGAGTTCATTTTCCCCATTGCCAACTTTGCCTTTGCAAATCAGTCCTGAGTATTTATATGTCCTAGCCAACAAATAGACAATGTACGAGCTCATATGAAAAGACTTAGTCTTTTCCAAATTGGTCAGCTGCTCGTGAAGATTGTCGGTTATCATTCAAGACCAGTTGAACATCTTCACGCCGGAAGTGATTTCATCTATAAAATAATACATCCAAGTTTCAAAATATGCACCTTGTGGGTTGTTGGCTATCCTGTTTAGCATCAAAATGATATCCCCATAATCTTCTTTAAAATCTATCCGGTGTGGCTTCTTAGGCATCTTCTTCGTGGATGGTCTAGGCTTTTCTAGCCATGCCTTATTAACATTTGTGGCACATAACTCAGACTGGCTGTCATACAATCCCTTGGGTTCCTCGGTTTTGTAGATGGTACGGGAATGTGCTGGGATGTCGAATGTCTCCTGTATTGCTACCTTGCCTAGGTGAGCCAAAACCCTTCCGTCAGGTGCAACAATTTGTCTTTTTTGAGCATTATAATGGATGGCGCATTCTACCATCAACTCAACACAGTCCATCGTAGGCGGGAATCTAGCTGCTTGAAAAATTCCATTCCTCACCATTCGTCTGGCAATTGGTGTCGGAAGTCCAGCATGTCCATATACTCTCTTTTTGAACTCCATGAAGTCCACATGTCCCAGATCAGTGTCTGCAACATTTTTCCATTTTGAATTTATCTTTGACTCTCGCTGTACCCCTTTACTGGCAAACTTCATTGGCACCTTCTTTGATGAATCTCCTGCCATGGTCATCAACCTGCAGTAAAAATACCAACATTAATACAGAGACTTTAAAATATAATTCAATCTCATGCCTTGTGTTTGAATATTTTACTTTCAGCTCATTAAATAATTAAACTTCTGCGAAAAAGCAAGCTGAAAGTAAATGAATTTAATTGAAATTTAGCCAGAACTTAGCTAGAAGGAAAAAAAAAAACAGAAGGAGAAATGATGAATTTATCCAATTGAACTCCAAACCTTAGGAAAGAACTTCTGTCTGCAGATCAGATTCAAACTTCGAGAATTTAATCAAAAATCAAGTGACAAAGTGCGCCTGCCTTGCTAAGAAATTCGACTTTCAGCAAATAAATCCTTCACTTCTTCGAAAAAATTACTTCTTCAGCATAAAATTATTCCTTCCTCTAAGAAAATTGATCTTGCCTGCAGAAGAATTGATCGTGTCTCAGCTTTCTTACAATTTCGAGAGATTAACTTCTCTTCAGCTGTGTCTGTGAAGAATGAGTTGCTGAAACTCATTATAATGCTGAAGAATTCGATTTGTTTTAGCAACTACCTCTTTCTCTCTCGATTTTGATTTGTTTTATCTTCTTCAAACAGACAAGTTTCCATTCTTTTTCGAAAAAACTCCATGGCGAGCTTATCCAGGCAAATCTCTTTGATTTTCCAAAATTCGATTTTTGCTGGATGTTTATCTTTGATTTTCGGAAATTTGAAAAAAAACATTAAATGTCCAATTAAATCTGATTTTTCCAAGTTTTAATTTATGGCGAATTTAATTTTGCCTATGGATTTTCTCTTTGTTCAGCGTAATTTTATTTTCTTCCGATAGATCTCTAGCAAATTTTATTTCGTCCAAGGCATTTTAAATTTCTAAGTATTGGAAATAAATTATTAAAATGTTAAAATATTTAATTTATTTCCAACCCGTTTGTTTTGGACCCATGGCTATTTTAATTTTTCTCCTTTTTTCTTTGGCTAAATGTTTATTTTCCAAATTTATTTCGATTTTCGTCTAGCCAAGTTAAAATTTTAGCCATCTCGTCAATAAATGTTACACCAGATCCTCATTTTCTTCTGCCATGGTGGACTTCAAATTGTGCCGGGTACATTTTCTTATGCCGAAATCAATTTTTCTCTTGCTTGGACGAATTTCTCTAGGCAAAGTATGTGTTTGGATGTCTCTTTTAGGCAAAATTCCATAATACTTAGACAAATTTTCATCCCTTTTAGCCAAGGGCGGACTTTCTTGCCTCTTTGCCATGTGCATTTTCCTCTGTGCACTTAGCCAACTTTATCAACTTTTCTCTAGGCATCCATACTTAGGCGAATTTTTAATCTTTTCTCCTCTTCTTATGCTAGGTGAACTTTATCAAATTCTTTCCATGGCCTAGGCGGACTTCCTCAAGTTCTTTCATCTTGCATCAAGGCATGGTGGACTTTCTCAAGCTCTTGACATTTGCCTTTCACACTCATACTTAGCCAAAATTTGCATTTTCCTCCTCTAAAGCATTAAAATACTTAGCCAAATTTCGAATTTTTCTCCTTGCTCTAGGTTGGGGCGGACTTTATAAATGTCTTTCCATTCCTCTCTCAAGTCATGGCGGACTTTGGAGGTGTCATGCCAAGTCAAGGGCGGACTTTACTTGGTCTTGGACGTCCCTCATTTCTCTCCACTTGATGGCGAACTCTTCCCACTCATACTTCCCTTCTTTCTAGGGTGGACTTCACAAATGTCTTTGCCATCTTTCCTCAAGGCTTGGGCAGACTTTGGAGGGTCTTTGCCATTTTTTTCCAAGGCATGGCGGACTTTGGAAGTGTTTTCCCATCTTTCCTTTATGGCAAGGGCGGACTTTAACACCTTTATGCCATGTCCCTCATTTTAAGGGCCGACATCTTTAATGTCTTGACATTCTCCTCTTGATGGCAAATTTTTCCAGACTTAGGCAAAATTTATCATAAGTTTCATGCCTTTGGGTTGATTTCTTGGTGATTTTTCTCACGGTTTTTGACTGATTTTTCCAGATTTTTCTGATTTTCCCATTGATCCTTCACGCCTTTTGGTTGATTTTCTCAGATTTTTGCTTGCTTTTCCATGCTTTCTTGATTTTTTGCTTGATTTTTCGATTTTCACCTTGATTTTTCAATGTTTTTTTGATTTTTTTGGTTGATTTTTGGTTCTAAAGATGGGAACGTTGACCCATTGACCGGGGTTGACTTTCTAAAAATAGAAAAAGCAAAATCCCTAAAAAATAGGGAACCCCGTTTGGTCCAAAAATGCCAAAAAATGAAAAAGCAAAAAAAAACAAATTCCCTAAAAAGTAGGAAGTGTCAAAATTGGCCCAAAGCGCAGGCGATCCTCGTCTCTCGGACCTTCTGAGCACTTTTGTGACGTTTAGGCACTGATTCAGGCATGGATTATTGACTTGCTCGGATGACTTTCAAAAGACTGACTTGAAACTCTGAAAGAAGTGACCTCATGAAATTGTTGTGTGGAGAAAAAACCCTAAAAACTAGCAAACTACTGGGGGTCCCCATTTGCAATGGGGCGATGTGTGAAAAGGTCACAACAGGACACCATGCTTTATTAATGGCATGGTTATCCCTTAGTTCATGTGCTCCATTCCTTTGCATTAATGGCTGCCTCCCAGCCATATCGGGGAGGAGCAATCCTCCATTAATGCTTCCTTCCCTGTGTGGTTTTTTTGCATAAATGCTACAATCCCTTCCCCTTTCCCCCAAATTTTCTTTTATGCATTCCTTTATTTTTATATTTTATTTCTAATGTTATTGTTAAATATCAATACTTGTGTATATATTTTCATATTTATAAATATTATCATTTATTATATGCCAACACATAATTATGTTTTAGTTTATTTCCACACGTTAGTCATCGGTCGGGTCAAAGGAGTTGATCTCCAAAGCACAATTATTGACACTCGATCAGTGGATTTTAGTGGATCAAATGGCCTTCTACTGGTAAATTCTTATGGAATGTTTAGGAGGTGAAAAGGTATAATTGATGATCACTCCTAAGCATAGTGACCGGCTAAGGGTCAAGTTCACAACACACCTCTTAGCAAGGTACTCATAGTTGGATGATTCTTCTAATTGCAATTTGACCTCAAGGATATAAAATTAGGGTTAAATAGCATTGGGATTATTCTCAGGATAAAATTGCCAAGTCTGCATTTTTGCACCCTTGTACATGCAAAACCATTCAAGTTTGTCATACATATTTCACCACAAGAGCATTAGTATCTAGTTAGTCCAAAGATAACATACACATAAATAAAACCATGTCATCAATGGAAACTGAAACCAATTTGTCCATTTTTAGTTTACTCATGCAATGTGGCAATTAATGATCAAAAGTATTAATTCTATAGCATTTACCATGGAAACCATATAAACAGTCAAAGTCATCGAGTGTGAGTATTGTTCAAAGTCAAACATTAAGGTTACCATCTTAGTCCAAATTACATTGGGACATCATATGTTTAGCACAAAAGAAAATATGGAGATTGTGGGGTGACACTTGGCTGTTGTGTTGGCATTACTTGATGAGTAGCAACAGGTTTTGATGGCAGAAAGCTCCTTTCCCTTGTTTTGAGTTTTCTGAAATCTCATTTCATTTTGAATTTTTGGACATGCATTTCAGGCCACCATGAATTCTTTCTAAATGGATCCAAAGCCACAACATTTGCATATTAAATAAATATCGCCATAGGCATTGTTGGTGTTTTTTCTAGCAGAACCTTGAAATTCTCTAAAGGGTAGCCAACCCTTATGCTCAAGAATTTTCAAAGCTAGTGGCCAACTAACGAGTAAAGGATTCTGAGACCTTCACTCCTACTCTTTAGGCTTTGTGGGACCTAGGAGGGTATTCCTTGTGTTCATGTGATATCTAATTATTTGAGAACACTTCTACACACAGATCAATTCCTACTGAGTGCAAGTAGACAATTCATTAAAGGTTTGGCTGACCTTTGAACAAATTACCAACTATTGCTAGGAATTAGGTGATATTTCAGACACATACATTGTAATTGAAAGTTTTTAATAATTTTGTTCTCATTTTAAATCCATAGCTAGGCGTATCACTAGCTCATTTACTTGCAAGATTTCCTAACAAATAGACCAGTGCTTCATCAATTGGGATAATGGAGTCAAATATGCAACAACCAGTAATATATCAGCCATTTATTTAGACATTGATGGACTATTGTCATACTACTTTGTAATATTCAACTCACTGCATCTAGAACACTACTTACCAAATCCTGTACCCTTCACTCACAAACTTGTGACTTTATTTAAGCATTTAACCAATTCTTTGAATTGAAGCAAAAACAAATCCACACATCCAATTAAAACAACTGGAGATGAACAAAAGAGCATTGATCATTTCTATTTATAATTTGCAAGAGAATTGCACAGGAGAGTACATGCTGGAGAATTAAAATTTTCTTTTATATCTGTGGCTTTTATAAAACTCATTTAAGACTCTTGCATACATGACCCATACATGACCCATTTAAGACTCTTACATACATGACCCATAACCAAGACAATTTATTGTTCTATTCATTGATATTTTCTATGGTATACTCCTTCCTGAGCTTAGCTTCTACCTAGACTATGACGTGATTCCAAAATCGAACCCCTTGCAATGAGCCCTGAAATCCCTTTTATAGAACAAGGGAGCAACAAGCATCCAACTCAATTACCATTACATTTCACATGCATTTCATTTCAAAACAAATTTCAACTGCATTTTAGATATTCCCCGAATGGTTGCCTGTAATCATTTACAAAATAGGGGAAACAAAATTTATACCATTTGCTTAAGAAAAACTAGTCGATGCCACCAAAATCACCGTTAGCTGTTATCAAGCCTTTACATTCCACACCCATGTCGAGCCAAAAAGTTCATCATGTCATCAAAAAACCACCTGAGTCAGTATAGCAGCCACAAAGTTGTACCAAAGCATCTTTATCACCAAACAACAAAACCAAAAACCAGACACCAGATTCAATTCCATTCAACCAAAACCAGTACCAGAATACACACGCCCACTTTGTGTCCTTGTAGAGGTTGGGGAAACCACCACTTCATCAGTGTCCTTGCTAGCAGCAAGGCTAGCATGCTCGCTTGGTGTCTTTACTGAAATTGGGGCAACCGCTATTACTTCATCATTTGAGCTTGCTAATTCCATCAGGGCCATAAGATACTGGCGGTAACTAGAATCAGTCTCAGTCATCCTATTTGAGGGACCATCTGAAATCTCAATAGGAGAACTATTTGTCCAAGACAAGCTCGACCATATTTCATCTTTCTCCTCGTTTCCCTCACTGACCTTGCAGGCTCCTTTTCCTTAGCTTCTGTTGTTTCTCCGGTCACAACTCGGCTCCTTAACCAGTAATTGCTTCTCACAACGACTTGCATAAACTTCTTGCCACGGGCCTCTTTCTTACACTCTTCCTTTGGAGTTGAAGCAACTCCTGGTGTGCTTTGCCCATTCCTTGGAGCATCATGGTGCGATTCTTGCAAGCTAAGCTTGGGAGACCTTTGTATTGGTGATGCGGAAGCAACATACTTACTCATCTTCTCTAGAGATAAGACATCACAAATGCAGATTGGAACAATCCCCACTTTCCTCACGAACTCAAAAAATTTAGCTCTTGACTGCAATGGTGAAAACGAAGGCCATCAACCCTCATTTATTAGGAAAATTAGGCATGCTAATCATCAATGCTCAATGAAAACCAACACGAGCGAGCTGATGATTAATCATTGGCGTTCTCATCACAACCATTAATCGCCCAGATGCATAAAAATCCATGTATCAGCTTCAATGATTACAGGAGATTAATCATTCACATGCACCAGGATCAAATTTGATTACACCTGCTAACCTTATGCCATTAATGCTCACTCGCGTGAAGCAAAACGACGATTATCCTCACACTTTTGGTTTTGAATGCTGGCCGTTGATTTCCTGATGAGGTAATGCATCAAATGACTTAGATTGAGTCAATCAGGTTTGAAATTTCCATCACTATTGCTCACTAATTCATCAGCCAATGAAAACATGCCGGTTGGAGGCCACTTCATTCCTTTCCGTGGGCTCCACTCCTTCCTCCAAGCGGATGAAACAATCCACGTGTCGTTCAATCGTAGACCTCGCAAGTCTTCGACAAACATTATTTCAATCTTGCGAGGTGAGCAATAAACGATTGAGATTTAGTCTCGGCATTGCATATCAACCGTCAATCTCAAAACCATTGAGCGTTGGGTGTTTTAAATGTAGACCGAACCCCACTTCAGTGAGTACATGCGTCAAGCAATCGCAGACCTCGCAACATCTTGAAAACTATTATTTTAATCTTGCGAGGTATGCGAGCAATGGCTGGGATTTGATCTCTAGATTCGGTGGGCGGGATTTCTAGGCAAAAGGGTTGGTAAAGGTATGTTTTTGATGGCTTAAGTTGCAACTCAGACGATTGGCAATGGGGTGCAACAGGTCAATGAAGAATTAAAACGCCAAGGGTTTAAGACTTAAGAAATTTGAGAGAAAGGTTTTAGAGCTAAAAACCATAAACCCAACCCTTGGGCGTAGATGCAATAGACAATTATAGGGCACAAAACAAGCTCAAATTTTCAAAATTTTAGGAGCTCTACTAGGCCCCTAAGTATAGTGCCTTGTAATCTTATTATAATGTTCTACTGAAACTATAAATTAAATAAACATACCTGTGGGCACGTTAGTATGGGTGCTTTATAATTTTTATTATAATGTTATCTTAAAACTATAATAGAACAATTTGATATATAATAATATAGCAATGCAAGGAACATCATAATATACAAAAACAGTTAAAATCAACATAATAGTATTCTCTTTTGAAAATTATATTTAATTTTTTTATAATTTTAATTTAATATATTTAATTAAAAAAATGAGTCCATAGCAAGAAAAATCATTTGGGAAAAAATTCGGCAAACCAAAAATATAAGATTTTTTGAAAAAATTGGGAAAAAATTGGATTAAGAAAAAACATAAAAAGTTGTAGAAAACAAGACCAAAACTACTTTCTTTTTGAAATTTAAGGGCATTTCCATAGTATAGAGATATAGAGACCAAATAAAATGAGTTTAACACATGAATTGTAGAAAATAGGATTTTGTTGCTTATATTCATATCACTAAATACATTACATTGCACAAAGCATACTTCATAGTACATAAATAATAACTAGATGGTTACAGTTGATAAAATTTCAATTACAATATAGTTTGTACAAAATCAACCTATAAACTAAGTAAACAGTTCCAAAAAATCGAACCTAGCCAATGACTCTTGCTACTACAAATAGAGCTATGCTAGAGGGCTGCAAGTCTTAATGATGAAGCTCTTGGTTTAGAGCTTCTCTTGATTCGTTCAACCTCATGATATCCAAGTTGGCCTCTAGGATCTCAAAATCCTTAGGCTCAAAAACGTCATCAAAAAGATAATTTCCTTTGTTGAGTAATCATAAATTACAAAACGGGAATCAATTGGTTTGTATTTGTGATTTAACAGTACTTGCAATTTCTAGAACAATGTCAAAGAGAACTATATGAAGAGTGTGAGGGAAATTATATGACAAAGGAAGCAATTGCAAAGTTCAACTTACTAGGTTTTGAATAAAATAGCTCAAGATAGAGTAAGAGAAAATGCTTTTGAAACAAAATCTTAAATCTCAAAAGACCATAATGATATTGAAATATTCTCATTGATAACTATTTTGGCAGATTTGCAAAAGAGTAAAGGGAGTGTTAAATGTTTTTCCATTAGATAATAAAGACCTGCTAGTACAAAACAAGAGAGCAACTATTTGAGCCACAATTTTAGCTATTATTATTGAAGTAAATTTTCCTTGATTTTGCATATAATTGGATGATGGAGTTAAAAATATTGATGGACTTCAAGTTGAGAATTTGAGAGATTATAGATACAAGTTTCAATGGAAAATCAAAGAGTGAGAAACAATCCCTTTCAATGGGACAATTGTTGCTGAAATCTATCTAGATCGTTAAAGAGAAAATATAGAGGCTTGCTTTGGGAGGGATTAAGATAAGCCCACAAGACTAGGGCATGACTTCTCTGAAGGCATGTATTAGTTTGTTTGATACCTATTTAACATGCCTGCAATGCTACACTATATATGTCTAAAGCATTCATGCACTGCTATTGTACTCCTTGCAGGCCTTTTGAACCTCCATGTATATGGTGATCCTAAATGGAATGTAGTTGTCGAACAAGTGCAAGACATGATTTAAGCAGTGAGCTTCACCAATTAACAAGGCATTAAGTTTGCAGAATATATAGGAAATCCAAATATAGCCAAAACAATCCTTCATTTTGATATAAAATGCTGCTACAGTTTATTCTTTTCAGCACTACGAGTTGTTTCTATCTTTTTGATTGGAACCATTCTGCTTCCGGTTCCATAAAGTCTATATACTATTATGTACATACTTATGCTTCCCACTTGATTATACAATTGCCACTACCCTACCTGCGTATCATTAAAACTTGATGGCCAGTGTCAAATTGGAGCTCCAAATTATCACACTTTGTTAGCATCTGGAAAGGAAATTTGTCCCAATCTAACCTTGATAATCTAAACAACCACCTTGATATTATTGTTGACAATTGAAATGTTAAAATTCTTTTGAATAGTTAGGATCACAAGAATTCAAAGAAAACGAACCTCTTTAGGTTGATATTAACCCAATAGAGTTTCATTTTAGTTTAGTCTGGCTTTCTATATTTACTTTTGGCAAGTACTTTTATAAGGTTCAAATATGTTAAAAAAAAAGATAGAAGCCTTAGTATTTATGATATTGTCTACTATTTCCCACTAAATTGTGTTTTTGGATTTATATACATGGAAAGCATTACTATGACCCTAAGGCAAATGACAGTAGTGTGGAATATACAAAAAAAATCAACACATTTCTTAACCATTTCATGTTAATGTCCTTAATGTTAGTGTAAACTAAGTTACTGGTTTGGGTTCGGGTTTAGGGGTTCGGTTCGCCGGTTCGGCTAAATTTTTTGGGGGGTGGGTTCTATTTGTTTTGGGTTCGTTAGTATATATATATATATATGCAGCCTAGAAGCATGAATTAGGATTAGAACATCACATATCATAGAAACAACAAAACCACCATAAACTTGAATATCATTTAAAAGTTAAAACATTTAATTTTTCAAACATGCATGATAAATATTCATCGTTCAAACTTCAAGTTCAATATTACAACAATTTTAAAGTTTTAATCATCAAATTCATCCTTATCAATGTCAACATTGACATTAGATGAAGTAGGAAGACTAGATGAATCACAAGTAGTGCCAATGGCACTGTCACTAGCACTAGTATTGTGCCCATGCTCCTGTTGGATATCGGACTCCTCATATGGAATATGGTGGGAAGTGGAAGCATCCAACTCAATATCCTCTGGCACTATATCCCATAACTTTGTCTCCCCTTCCTTGTAGTCACATTGTTTGTGTAAAAGGAGAGACAAGTTGGAATGCACATATACTAAGTCCTCCGCTCTTTTTGAGAGCAATTTATTGCGCTTTACTGAGTGGATGAAAGAATATGTGCTCCAATTCCTCTCAGATGCGGATGAACTAGCAACCTATGAAGACAAAGTAAACAATTAAAAAATTATAAATTATAAATGAAATTATGAAACTTTTAAAACTAAAATATGAAAATTTATTAAACTTACTTGTGATAAAACTTTGATTGCAAGGGGCTGCAAATGTTGGAAGTATTGTCCATGGAAGTACCACCAACTATGAGCATCCTTTAAGAACCTATCACGAAGAGCATCAACACCTAGACCATTTGAGTGCACAAAATCAATGAACTCATTCGTGACTACACTTCGCAAATCTTGATCAGGGAAGAGTCTCACAAATGCTGCCTTGTACCCTTCAGCCACTTCTAAATCTCTATATGGAGGAAGCCTTCCTGGCACTGAAAGAATCTGACTACTGTAGTATTTTGGAGTCAATGCAAAGGCAAGAAGGTGTAATGGAGTTGTCATTTTGTTCCATCTTTCTTCAACAATTGTTTGCACTTGTTTGAAGAAAGTCTCTTTAGGGTCTTGCTCTCTTGCATTTATGGTGCACTTGATCTTCTCAAGCATTGAGTCTATACCATCATATATCTCTCCAATGCATGGCTTGTCCATGTCAGTATAGCGAATCATACTCAAAATGGGCTCGGTGAAGCTAAGGAGATACTCCACATGATCCCACCATGAGTCATCTAATATCATGCTCTTAATTTTTGTTGCTCTTTCAGTGCTGCTTTGCCTCCATATAGACCAATTGTTGCTAATCACCATGCTAGAAAGTGCCTGTCTAACTTTCACAAGTCGTCTCAAGACGATTGTGTTAGAGGCAAAGCGGGTCTCTGCAACCTATTGCAAATTAAAAAAATAATTAAAATTTAAAAATAAACTTTAAAGAAGAATTTAAATTAGAATGCACAATCAAATTATGAAAATCAGAAAATGACAAATGTAAATATTACTTCACTTACCTTCAATAGCTCCAATTTTGAAAATGATCTAAAGATCCCTTGAGACAAGTGGTGGTTGGTGACGAACATCTGAATGTCCTCAGCCTCAGTATACAATTGTTTGATCCATGCAATTTTATTCCCAATCTTTTGCAGCATAAGATTGAGTGAATGGACCGCACAAGGTGTCCAAAAGATATGTGAATATCTTTCCTCAACCAACAACCCTGCAGCTCTACAATTCTTGGCGTTGTCCGTTACAACTTGAACAACATTGCGGGGTCCCACTTGCTCAATGGCTGCAATGAGAATATTAGCAATAAATTGTCCATCTTTTACTTGCCCCTCACAATCCACGGCTTTCAAAAACATTGCCCCTTTAGGGGACACCGCTATGACATTGATCAAAGGCCGATTTCTTGAGTCCTTCCAACCATCTGAAACAATGGACACACCTGTCTCAACCCATGAATCTCTTATAGGCTTCAATGCATCTTCAACCAACTCAACCTCCTTTTCCAATAAAGAGCCACGCACCTTCTCATAACCCGGGCCCTTGTACCCTTTTGGAGCTTCATTAACCGTTCTCAACATCTCTTTCCAATATGGAGAACGAACAACATTAAAAGCTAATCCATTGGCATATATGCATCTTGCTACACATTGGTCGGCAAGGGCTCTACTCTCATTTTGAAATGCAAGTTCCAAAGGCCCCTTTGTTCTCTTGTTTGCAATTGGTTGTGCACTTTGAGCTTGAGGATCCGGAGTAGCCATAAATGGGTGGTCTTCTACCACAATATTGGGATTAGATGGGGGCTGCATTCCCTTTGATTTTTTTTTTAACAAAGGGTGATTTCCTTTTTGGGCTTCCCGTTGATCTGCTGCGTCTTGCTCCATAATGTATTTTGCAACTGTCTCAGGTGGAATAGGTGCACCTTCTTTTCCAGGGCAAGCCGTGATGCCTTTTCCACTTATGCCACACAAATGTGCTTTCACCCTATGGTATGAACTAGAATATGTAACTTCACACCCATTGCATTTCCAAACGTAACCGCCACCACCTGGAATCTGTCTTATCATTTCAACATACTTCCATAGAGGAGAATTTGGATTTGTTTTGAACTTTGAGTTTGGTTTAGCTACGGAGCCGGAGGTAGAACCCATTGACATTGTGATTCCTATGGCAATTTGTTTTGCAAACAACACATTCAAAATTTGAATGAAAACAAAATATAATAATTTTATAAAACCTAGCTCTTTTACATTCATAGAAGAATGGAAAGGAAAAACATAGATAAATCATAAAATGAAACAAAACAAAGTTTCTAGTTTGTAAAACAAAAAAAATGGATGAAAAAACTCAAAAAAAAGAGAAAAACTTATCTCTTTGCAAAAATATCCTTCAACAATCTTTGTGGCAGCCAATGAACACTTGCAAATTTGTAGGAATGGCAATGCAATCGTTTGTAGAAGCTTCAATGATCAATCTTCAACTCCTTTTGTCAATCCGACAAGCAAAAATGAGAACTCAGCCTCTTGGAATGAAAATGCTTGTTTGCAAAACAAATGAATAAAAATGAGGTAGTTTAGGTGTTTAAAGTGTTTTAGAGGTCACTTTTAGGGTTTCCTTGGGCGTGGGTCAAAGTCAAACTGTAGAAAATATTAAAAAAATGCAAAAAAAAACACTTTTTGGGTGCCCAAACACGCCGGTTCGCCTTGGGTTCGCTCGGGTACGACCTTGGTTCTTCTCGGGTTCGCCTGGGTTCTGCATGGGTGAACCAGGCCTCAAAAAAACGAACCCTGGTCGAACCCATGGAGGGAGCAAACCAGGACCCGTACCAGCATCGAATCCGAACCAGAATCGGGCCTCCCAGGGGTGAACCCAATAACATAGAGTGTAAATAGTGTCATTAGATAACTAGTTATCATCACTTTCTAGTTTTACCTATTCACATTTGCTTAAGTTTACTTAGGCTAGTCTAGAGTTTTTGTCTCACCTCATGTAGTTGAGACAAATGTTCTCACTTTGTGAGACACCTCTTGCATGGTCACTTGCCACTCACAAAACACTTGTCATGTGAGTTAGCAAGTGTTCCATCATTGAATGGTTAGTCAGTCATTGTGTTCGACTTGACTAACTTCACCACCTTGCCTATATAAGCAAGGTTACATTGTACATTTCTTTCAACTCTTTTATCAATCTCTTTGATAATGTAAATTATGCTCATTGTGTGCAAGTATTTTTGTGGAAGTTTTTCGGTTTTTGCTTCATGATGTTGGAAATCATAACACTTAACATCAAATGTAGAAGCATACCAAAGAATGTGTCTCTATTTTGATTTCCTTAACATCGACTAGAAATATACATCCACTGAAGGTTGCCTACTTGCGATTTGCCTCAGTAACCTGATGAAATCTACTGAATCTTTGATGGTGAACCATGTCCCAGTGGCAGTGCTCAATTTTGTGCTAAAAATCAACGAAAAAACCTGATTAAATAGTGATTTTGCATTGTTATGCTTTCGTGATGGGTTGGTTGGGTAATTTTTCCATGATTTTTACATGTTTTTTGTGATTTTTATGTGATTTAAACCCATAAGTGTCATTAAAAATCATGGTTGATTAAATTGAGATTTTTTGGGGAAAAATTTAAAAAATCGTTTCAGCCGAAGATTTTTTAAAAATTGGGACTTTTGCGATTTTTTGAGGATTTATGCTTCTATGAAAAAAACTATATTAGTTTAATTTAATCACTAATATTTTTCAAATTTTATCTTTGTCAAGCTTCAAAGCGAACACAAAACTTGTGACATAGCTCATGATTAGGGGAGCAATAGGGAACATCTACATTAAATATGCAAGACTCCATTGTCGTAATGAATTAGTCATAAAAAATGCATCTGCCACACTTAAAAAGGAAATGTTGGTATAGTTAGATTGTTGACTACCTAAAGAGAACACTAGATTCCTGCATTAAATTTTTAACCCTTGGACCTCTTTGTGAGACCATTGTAATCTTTTAAGGCTTCTTGTTGCATTAGCTCTGACCACAGGTCTCATCCTGAGACTCAATTTGATTCATTTGTTATCATTACATGGGGAATATTTGGAAATGGAGCTTTGGTTGTGAGTATAAATTGTTTGATCAGGAGTTGTATTGCATCTAGCTTGGTTTGTTTATAGTATCTCATTGACTGCAGCATTTCACAAGCCCTGTCAATCAAAATTGCAGTGGTTTTTGTGGAGTTTTGTTGTTGGATCTGGGATTCTCATCCTTTTCCCTTGGTCTTCTTTGACTTTACAAAAATAAATATTACAGGGAGGAAAATAGAAAAATATTTTATCCTATGCTTTAGTTTCAGACCTCTGATTTACAAGAAACAAAGAAAATAGATTACATAGAAAATTCTTTTGAAAAGCAAATTTTGGAAGCATAGAAACAAAGTTTCCTTGCCGTTAAATCAATGTTCTTTAGATGACCTTATAAACGTGTCTCTGCATGGGATATAATTATGCAATATTGTTTGTAAAGATGCCTCTATTTTGGTGCGGGTGTTTTGTATTTATGTTGATAAGTCGCACCTCTTTGGACTAGGTCTTTGTCAGGGGCAGACCTCTTAATTCTGTTATAGGAGCAAAAAGCATATTTTATGGATATGATGGGCAGCAGTGCAGTGTAGAGCAACTAGCTCTTCAGTATTATGCCGGAGAGCAAGGTGGAAGCTGGCAAGGAGTGCATTCAGAAGGTAGCATTTGGATGACATATTTTGGTCTCCTCATGTGGGATGTCCTCTTTTCTGCTGTTCCAGATGTTTTTTGGACTCCATTTCAGGTGCAAAATATTTTTCTTTTGCAAGGTATGCTTTCTCACCAGAGATAATCACATGTTTTAGATTGATCTTAATGTATTTGCATTCTCTTCACATGGCCACAGACTGCACCACTTGACCTACGAACAGATTCCTTTTACTCAAGTAGAGAATCTCTCATAGAAAAACAGTTGACCAAAATACAAATGGGCAAGGCAGATGAAATATTGGCTTCCTCATGGGATGCATACTATGGAACTTCTTGCCAAGGAGTGAATTGGGAACGTTTTTCTCTAACAGATCTCCAAACCATTGCTTCGTGCATTGGAGGACCTGGTTTAGCTGCTGTTTGTAAGCTTCTAGCAGAAGATTATGGCAGCTGGGCATCAGGCATGCCAGATCTTCTGCTTTGGCGCACATTCTCAGATAAGGAAGAACTTCCATGTATTAAATGTTCCCATGTACCGTCTCATGGTGAAAGCTCAGAACCTTGGAGTTGCTGTTGTCAGGATACATCAAAGAAACTTGGAACAGTTGGCTCAAGAGGAGAAGCCAAACTGGTCGAAGTGAAAGGTCCAAGGGACCAGCTTTCAGAGCAGCAGCGTGCATGGATCTTGGTTCTCATGGATGCTGGTCTTTCCACCGAAGTCTGCAAAATTACTGAACTACCCAAGGAGACTGAATGAGTGACCTACCTTTGTATGATTAACTTATTATTTCACATGGTGTGCATGCACATGCCCCTTTAACCATTCATTTAATTCATTTATAGCCATCAATAGAAAACATTTATTCTTTAATTTGTTCTATTTCAGCATATTTAGATGCAATCAAGTTTGATGTGATTGTGAGGTGATGTTGAGGTTTTCAATTCAAAAGAATGGATTTCAAATCTTTCATGTTGGATTTTTAACAAGTTTGCAACACAGTAGAATAATCATTCATGAAGTCTACATCTATTATTGATTCTTCGTTGACAAAAGTATAAGTTGGCTAGCCAGAATCCCCAAATGTTGGCAATGGGTGACATATATATTGATTGGGTTTCGTTCTTTAATTATTATTAAAAAAAGACCCAAATACTTGTGGATGATTAACATGTATTCTCTTGTTCTTCAATCTGGTTCCATGTTGATCCATAATTGAATGTGTTTCTTTGAATTTTCACTTTCTAAAACAGTCATATGTAGTTGTTTGAATGTTTATTACTTTCTGATTCTCTTGGTTGAATATTCAAATCTACCATGCTTGCAAGCTTTTGAAGTCACTTCTTGGCATTCATTTGTTGCTAATGCATTAGTGTGTTTTTGTAATATTAATGGCACTAAATCCTATGATAGATCCAACAAGAATAATATATCTTTTGGCATCAATAACGGAAGTTTACTTAGTGTAACTATCATGTATACAAATGTTGAAGATAAAAATCACCATAATATATATATTTTTTGGATCTGTTAGTGTGGACTTGGGTTCCACTCTCATTTATAATAAACCAAAAAATAAGCATCTGATTTGGCATCAACCCTATGAACAGGGGTGCTGAAAAATTAACAAATCTCTTCCTACTCTTGGGGAGCAAGTTTAAAACTACTACAGAAACCTACAATTGGAAACCTCATTTTGAGCATTGGTGTTTGAATGCCCGAATTTGTCGAAAAAACCCTTAGATTTACAGATAATTAGAGAATGAAAACACTTTTGGTCATGCACATCATAGGATGAAACCCCTTTGCTAGAGGACAATCTCACTTAAGAGTTTGTATTGGATCTTTCATGGTGGTGGCTATCAATTGGTTTGAGCTTGACCAATTTGCTGGTGGTTGTGGATGTATGTATAGTCTTCAAAGCTGTTGTAGCAACGTTTGTAATGTATTACAATCCCATTGAATGTAATAAAGGTTTTGCAATCTATTTTATATTTGTAGCACCATTTTAATCTAGGGTATCAATGAATACAAATATTGCTTTTCGTCTGTGTTTGCAAGTTTTAATTAAATTATTTAAACTCATAATTTATTTCTCCCAAATACTACATATTTTTTAAGGATTTTAATTAATATTTGCTACATAATTTACCTTGAGACATTACATTAGTATTAGAGTTGGTGGTCTTGCTAGCCTTTTTCTTTTTAGAGCTAATCCCTTTGATGCAAAAGTTTATGCATTCTATTGGCAAAGCAGCCATGTTCTATCAAAGATAAATAAAAAAATAGAGCCACTCTTTTAGGGAATCCAAAAATATAAATTCTTCCTCCATGCTATAGCAGAATAGAGTATTATAGTAGAAAAAGAGAAGAGAATTAATGCAAGAGAGAGCCCTGAGGCTTAGGTAGAAATGATGTTTGATATGATGTTAGGTATGTTGGCACAAGTGCTTCACAAGATGGATCTGCCTAGATAGCAAAATGGTGAAGGAAGTACTTTTGAGGCTAACAATGTTAATGTCACTCCTATCGACACCTAGAGGATTGTCCTTATCTCATCTGCTAGACCATTCAACCTACTTTCCTTCATAGAGAGAAAGAGGTTCATGAAACTAAAGCTCAAAGCTTGATTATTGATGACATTATGACTTGTTATGTTGAGCATTGATTCCTTATGTAGAAAAATCAGGCTGAAATATCTCTTACAACTTTATAAATTTGAAAAAATCAGGTAAGAGTGGTCTTATACATAAACCTAGATCACAAGAATTCCAACAAGATGTGCAACATGCCTTCGAAAACTTGACACTCTCCACCTGTGATGGATCCAACAAATCCATTGCTCGTACAAGGGTACATAAGTTAGACACGTACCTCAAACTCAAGCCTATAAATAAAGACGAGGCTATCAAGTTTGCTAACCAAATTTAGAGGGTGCTGCACATGAATGGTGGTACCATGGCTTGGTCACACAAGGCCATGACTTTGTCAACTCATACAACAAATTTTACATGATGTTGATTGAGATATTTGATTGAAAGGATCCCAAGATACACTTCAAACATCTAGTTTAGATCAAATAGTATGGTTCAATGGAGAATTACGCAATAGATTTTAAAAAATGTTCATAATAGTACCTAAGATCATGGAGAGGAGGTTGACTATGCTCATCATTGACAGATTTATCGAGTCTCTCAAGGGGTTGGTCAAAGCCTTCAAGCCACCTTCCTTACAAGATGCAACCAAGAGGGCCTTGGCACTTGAGACTTCTATTCCAAGGAATAGGTTTCAAAGAAGACTTTACCTCCCATGAAGTCTTTCCATAAGAAGATACGATAGCCCAAGATTTACCTATCAAGACAAGACATATAGAAGAATGAGTTGAGAAGGAAGAAGCTACGTGCTTCAATTGCAAAGAGCCTTGGTTGCTTGGACATAAATGTCTTGGAAAGGGACAAGTGCACTACATTGAGGTAGTCTTTGAAGATGGGTCAAGAGTTGAAGAACTTGAGCTAAAAAAGAGAAAAAGAAGAGCCCAAATTGGGGATTTAAGAAGAGGAAGACAATCCAAAGAACGAAGGGAAAATATTTGGGAGTACTTTTGCTAAGCTCTCCAATGCTCCAAGGTACAATCCTTTTGAGTTCATGGGGTTTTGAGAGGAAAACAAATCATTGGCTCATTGATATTGGTGTTGCTGTAATTTCATAGATAAAGGTTTGGTGGCAAGGCGAGGTCCCAAAATAAAAGAATTTAAAAGTTTTAATATGATGGTTCCAAACTTCTCTATCCAAGGCATTGGAAAGATCTCCCAACTAAACCTTACCTTGGGAGACTAATGCAAGAGCATCCAAGCTCACTTGCAATCCTCATCAACCAAAAAAATTTCTCAATCTTCTATTGGTGTTGTTCCTCATTGTTTTGGTTTGCAAGAGTTGAAGATTCAAAATTTGAAGAATCCCCATGAGTTCATGGCTAATTGAAGTCATTAGCTTGAAGAGGAGCGGAAAGGGTGTTTGCATTTCTAGTTTGGGGAAGATTTGATAAAAATGGACAAGTTATGGAGTTGCTGAATTCCCGCTTGCACCTACACTTTGCAGAACGTCCAACCCTATCTGAATACTCCTTGAATCCCCACATTTCCACTGTTCGCCCAACTTCCCTCATGGTCTCTAGAGCACAAAACTTCTAGTCTCATCTGGAGCCCTCACTAAGTCCTTTTAGACTATTCATCCACTGACCACAAAACTCGCTTTCCTTATTGCTTGTGGAATTTCCAGCTCCATCCCAATCTGCAAAACTTTCATGACAACTAGATACATTCTAATTTCCCTTATATTCCAACAAAAGTTTGAGGCCCTTCATTTCCTTGCAAAATAGTGTCGAGTGGAATATTCATCACCATGTGGACATATCCACATGACCTCAACTTCCCTGCATCTCAATGAACTGCCGATGACCCTCATATCCCCACATCTTGATGGTCTCTATTTTCTCACCAGCCTATTGATTGCAAAACTTTCACTGCAATGTGGATTTGCTCCACTCACCCTTCAAAATTGTGTAACATCCTAAGACCTCTCAACTTGTTGTAATTTTCCTTTTTGCCTGAATGAAGGACCAAATGTGAAACTTCCTTAGACATCCGAACATGTCTGGATGGCTCACTTTTTCCCACAACATTTGTTAGACGTGATTTTTCTACACGATGAAGTGCGAAACCCCCTTAGATTTTCAAAATTTGCATGAAGAAGACGACAACAGGTGCTAGAAGCGATTATAGTGACCTGCATGCATATCTCCTAGGTCAATGAGAAATAAACATGTGTCCCATCACTCTAGGGCATGGAGAGGCTGCCACCTTTTGCACACTTGGCCTTAAATTGGGATTCATTCATGGTTTGTGGAGGATGATTCATTTTGGATGACTTATGTTAAGAGATTTTCGTTAAGTGAAAATTGCTTCTCAGAGTTGTAATAGCTTAGGGATCCAATGTGAGGGTGGGATAAACCTTCTATTTTTCAGTGCATATACGTTGTAAGGCATTGAAGCTAAGGCATGTATGGATGCATGTTATGATACTCCTGCTATAACACTCCATTTGCATGTAATAAAAGTTTACTAGTGATTTTTTGTTGAAGCTTTATTTTTCTACCTGGTTTAGTAGCTTGTCAAGGCCCTTGAATTTTGACATGCATCAAGAGGTATTAGAGCAAGGCTGAGTCCTTGTGACCATGGATGTGCTGAGTAATAAGCAATGATGAGATTGTTGTAGAAAGAGTGAAGAAAAGAACTTGCAATTGCAGAGGATTGTGAAGACATGGCACACAAAAGTAGATGTACATAGAAGAGCCATCCCATGAGTTGGGGATATAACATTTGTAGAAATGTTGAGAGGCATCACAACTAGAATAGATGCAATGGAAAGAACACAACACAAAGGAGTACTTGTAGAATATGTGTGATGATGAGGAAATGTTAGTGAAGAGGAAGCAAAAGGAGGATATGGACAAGAAAACATGTTCTTGTGTGCAATGACCAAAATTGCCAACAAACCCTATGTATACTTACCAACTTATAATGGTAATATGTGTCCAGAGGAGTTGATAGAATGAATTTCAGAAGTGGATAAGTATTTTGAGTTAGAATATTGAAGATTCAAGGAGAGTGAAGTTTGCATCTACAAGGTTGAAGGGACATGCATCTTTGTAGTGGGATCATGTACAAGTTGAGAGATAGAGAATAGGAAAAGAGAAGATTAAAACTTGGAAAAGGATGGTAACTAAGTTGAAGGAAAAGTTCCTACCAGCAGACCATCAACTCTACATGTTCAAGAAGTTGCAAAACCTCAGACAAAGAGAGAAGAGTGTACAAGACTACACAAAGGAGTTTTACAATCTGAACATTAGAGTTGGTCACATTGAGGATGCCACTAAGAAGGTCTCCAAGTATGTAAATGGTTTACAATATTCCACTCAAGATGAGATAGCATGGTAAGAATTATTAGTGTAGAAGAAGCCTATCAATTTGCATTGAAGGCAGAGGAAAAGGTTTCTAGAAGATAAAATAGTTCTAGAGGAAGAGGTAAATCCTCAAGAGGAAGTGGATAGTTAAATCCTAGACGTGGTTATTGGAATAAGCAAGGAGAAGAAAGTACTTCTCAAATCAGTACCCAAGGAGGTAGAGGAAGGAGTGACTACTCTAGAGGCAGAGGAAACTTTGGAAGAGTAAGAGGCAGAGGATTCAATGGAGCATGTTTTAAGTGTGGAGAATCTAGGCATAAGACATTTGAATGTCCTCAAACCTAACAAAATAGTAGCATAGGAAAAGAAACAAGGGTTCACATAGCACAAGCTGAGGAAGAGAGTGTAACAAGTGTCGCCTCACCAAGGTTTGGAGAACCCGAAGATGGGGAGTTCTTGATGCTGAGAAGAGTTTTTATAAAACTAGAGAAGATGCAAGAAGAAACTGAATAGAGAAGAAATTTATTTAGAACCAGATGCAAGTTCATAGGAAAATACTGCACAACTATTGTGGATAGTGACAACCCTGACAATCTAGTGTCAAAATAAATAGTGAATAAGTTGAAGTTGAAGTGGCTAAAACACCCAACACCATATAGGGTTTCTTGGCTACAGAGGGGACATCAACTATTGGTAAGTGAATGGAGCTTAGCTAATTTTCATATTGGAAATTATGAAGATGTGATAATGTGTGACATAATATTGATGGATGCATGCCATATTCTATTAGGTAGACCTTGGTAATATAATAGACATGCCATACATGATGGAAAGAATAATTGTATAAATACTGGTTGAATCCTTTAAAGGATAAGGATGAGGAGGTTGAGAAAACCAATATGGTTTGTCTCATGATGGGAAAAAAATTCTTGAAATATTTCAAGGAGAAGAAGGTATGTTTTTCCTTCCTACCTAAGCCTACTAAGGTTAGGACCACAAAGAAGGGATACAAAATTCCCATGGAAGTCTAATAAACTTTGGACGAGTTCACAAAGTTTTTGGACTTACCTGATGGATTACCACTAGTGAGAAGCATAAGTCATTGCATAAAATTAATAAGGCACTGTATAGAATGACACCCATGGAGAATGGAGAAGTGAACATGCAAGTGCATGAGTTGTTGGATAAAGGGCTGGTCAGAGAAAGTCTCAGTCCATGTGTTGTACCTGCTATATTGACACCAAAGAAAGATGGAGAATGGAGAATGTACATGGATTCAAGAGCTATAAATAGGATAACTATTAAGTACAAGTTTCTATTGCCTCAGATAGATGACTTGATGGAATATTTGAGTGGAGCGAAGTACTTTACCAAAATTGATTTGAAAAGTGGGTATTACCAAATCAAAATTAGAGAGGGTGATGAATAGAAGACAACAGTCAAAACCAAGGAGGGGTTGTATGAGTGGCTAGTGATGTCATTTGGGTTGAAAAATGTACCCAACACTTTCATGAGATTGATGAATGAGGTCATGAAGCCTCTCCTTAGCAATTTTTTAATTGTTTATCTAGACAATATTTATTTTTTAGTAAAACAAAAGGAGAGCACTTGCTACACATAAAGACAATTTTGCAGAGGTTAAGGGAAAAAATGTTGCTGGTCAACTTAAAGAAGTGCATTTTTATGAAAAAGGAACTAGTCTATTTAGGTTTTGTAGTGTCCGAAAAAGGGTTGAAGATGGACCCAAATAATGTGAAGGAAATAGTGGATTGGCCTTCACCTAAAAGCATGTTTGAGGCCAAAAGTTTCTATCATCTAGCGAGCTTCTATAGGAAGTTCAACAAAAATTTCAATGGGATATGTGCAAAAACTACATAAACTATGAAAGTGTGAAGAAATAGTTTCAATGGACAACTGCAATAGAGAAGAGTTTTCAATTGTTAGATTGAACAACTAGTGTTGGCAGTGCTAGAATTTGGAAAAGTCTTCCAAGTAGAATTTGATGCTAGTGGTAGTGCAATTGGAGGATTGTTAAGTCAAGAAGGTGGACACATTGCCTACTTCAGTGGGAAGCTCAATGAAGCAAAGAGAAAATACTTAGCATATGACCAAGAATTCTATGCTGTTGTTCAAGCCTTGAAGAAGTGGAGGCATTACTTGCTGCCAAATAATTTTTTTCTTTATACAAATCACCATACCTTGCAATACACCATTAGTCAAGGTAAGTTAAAACATGGCATATGAAATGGGTAGAATTCCTGCAAAGTTACTCTTTTGTTTTCAAACATAGGTGTGGTGAGTCAAATAGGGTCGCAAGTGCATTTAGTAGATGATGATTGTTGATGAATGAGTTAAGAGTCAATGTTGTTGGATTTGATGCAATGAAGGAGTTGTATCTAGATGACCTATATTTTAAGGAAGCTTGGACAACTAGTAAGATTCCAATAGTAGAGGACATGATGCCATGGCTGGAATATTTTATACAATATGGTCTATTGTTCAGAGGGCATAAATTTTGTATACCCAGGGGTTCAATGAGAAAAAACCTCATAAGAGAAAATAATAGTGGAGGCTTACTTGGACACTTTGGAATAGATAAGACATTGGTGAAAATAAGGGAGGGTTATTTTGGATTGGCATGAGTGTAGACATAGAAATGCTAGAACAAGGTTGTAGAGTTTTCCAACATGCTAAGGGGACGAGATAAAATGTAGGGTTATATCAACCATTGCCTATACTAGAGAGACTATGGGAGCACATCACCATGGATATTTTTTCGGATTACCAAAAACATGGTGAGGTAATTATTCTCTTTGTTGTAGTGGATAGGTTTTTAAAGTGACTCATTTTATACCATGCTAGAAGACTAGTGATGCATTGCACATCACTACATTGTTCTTCAAAGAGGTAGTTAGGCTACATGAATTGCCTAAAATTATTGTCTCAAATAGGGACACTAAATTTTTTGGCCATTTTTGGTGCACATTGTGGAAGAAGATGGGAACTAAGTTAGGATTTAACTCAATCTACTATCCCCAAAATGATGGGAAAACATAGGTTGCCAACATAAGTTTGGGAAACTTGTTAAGATGTTTGGTGGGAGACAAACCTCAACAATGGGATCTTATCTTGGCACATAAAGAATTTTCTTACAACGATTTAATGAATATAAGTGCAAGAAAGAGACCATTCTAGATAGTTTATGGGTATAGCCCAAATGTGTTGATGGGCTAAGAGATAGTGCAAATTTAAGTAGGAAGAGTGCAGTTGTGTTATCACGGAATCTAGCAGCACTTGTTCCACGGATAACCCCTTACGAAACTTGTTCGTTTCCTAGGTCCGTGAAGTTCAAGCACACAAAATGAGGTGATTTTCAAGCCACCTTGAAATGCATTCCAAAGCCTCAAACAGTTAGTTTGAGCATCCCCCTATGTTTTCCTCGTGAAGACCTTCGAAACAAGTACCTTTGCAAAGTCTCATTGTTCATACTTAGTGAAATTGTGAAATATGCAGTTGCACCCAAAAAGTGTGCTCCTACTCACAACCAAAAACTAGCTAAGTGTTGAAAAGTGTTGGGGCGCTGAAAATCAGCGCCTCTGCATGAAAGTAATTTCTAAAATGTGCATAAGTGCTAAAAAAGTGCGCCTTTACACATTTTTTCTAGACTTCGCCAAAAATTGGCTTAGGCGCACTTTTTTAGGTCTCTTGCACTTTTCGCTTTTCATGCCATCTTTTATGCCTAAATTTATTAGGCGACTTGAGTTAGGTTTTTAAATTTTCTCAATCACTTAAAAGCGATTTCATTGTTTCATTTTTGTCATTCTTGGTCTCTGCTCCAAGAAAAAACATATTTTTTATGCAGACCTTCAATTCGAGCTAGGGTTTTGAGTTCTCTTCTCAGGTACATTATTATTCATTTCTCTCTTCTTAGTCATCTACCTCAAGAAAAAACACGTTTTTTATGCAGACCTTCAATTCGAGCTAGGGTTTTGAGTTCTCTTCTTAGGTACATTATTATTCATTTCTCTCTTCTTAGTTTTTCTTCTATGTCTACGTTTTATCTTGTAATGATTTATAAATGCGTTTTGTTTTGTTTTAAGTTTATTTTCTTCTTCTCTAATGCGTTTTTCTTCCCTTCATCATCCATTCTTTTTGTGCTTTTTGAAAACATGTTTTATTTTCAAACATGGGACTTGTATAATTTGTATTGACCTCTCCTTGGAAGCACGTTTTTGATCATTACTATCAACCTTCCTTTCTTTTCGCATTCTTCTCATGGTCGGGTCTCTTCCTCATGTTTACCAATGGGTTTTTGTTCATTTCTTAATGATTTGATAAGAAGCAAAATATATTGGCGTGGGAATGTAAAACGTTTCTTTGAAAAACGTATTTCACAAGTATTGGCATAAGAAAAATTGATGCTTTCTATCTCCAAACACTGTTCTCAAGCATCTTTACTCATCATCTTTTTGTGCTCAAAGTCTCATGGCGTTGAAATTTTCCACCTCACACTTACTTGTAAACCTTTTTAGACAAAGTGTAGTGGTGCTGAAAAACAACGCCATTACACTAGAATGATACTTCAATTTTACCTAACACTTAAAAGTGTAGGAGCGTTGTTTTTTAGTGCCCCTGCACCAAAGTCATTTTTCTCCAAGTGCAAGGGTGCTGATTTTCAGCGCCCTTACACATTTCCCAATTTTTCTCTGAAACACTTCAAAACTTGCCAGTTTAGTCCTGAACCTCGCTCCTTCCACTTTATGCATCGTTTTACGTGCCTCGTCACTCGCTCCATGCTTGCTTGCGATCGTTGCTCACTGTGCGCATCCCAATGCTATTTTTCAACTAACGTTTGTTGTTTCCAAATCTTACAGTCTCTCATCAAAAGATCCTCAAAGTTGTTGATTGTAGATTCAGTTGCTCTCAGATGACTGCTAGAAAACTTATGTTCTCTTCAAAAGCTAAAGACAAAATGAAGTATAACTATCAAGGTGTCTATCCATTGACTGTAGTGGTCTCCAAGGTGGAAGAGATAAAATACACAGAGGTTGGTAATCAAGACCTAGTTGATTTTGCAGAGAAAATTGAGAAGAAGCCTCTTCCTAAGCCTATGAGAGCAATCGTACACAATAACCTGCATTTGGTATCCATGTTCTCTATTGCTGTGTACAATACAAAATTTGTCCTTCAAGTTGCATCCCACTACATCAGGGAGAGTAGAAGTGTGGTTGATTATTCGAGGCATGAGATTTTAAGACTCGACCCTGACTTCTTTGATATTGTGTTCAAAGTTCCATAGATGGAGAAGTACATTGGCATCTCAATACAAAAAGCACAAGAAGTCTATGACGCTGATCCCATCAAGGCTAAAAACCTGATAAATAGCCAATGGTTGAAGAAGCCTAGGCAAACTATTTCCAGATGGCCAAAGGGACTCCTGCGAAGTGATTTCAAAGATGATGTCAAAGATATGATCACATTCTTGAGTAGAGTGAAGGGCTTTCCTAAATCATCCACTTTTCATGACTGGATGTATGAATACATCAGAATCATAAGAAGATAAAAATTTCACATTGATTGGGGCAAACAAATCAGCGATGAAATACATGAACAACTGATCAATGTGCCTTCTACATTCAAATTCTATATGACTTCTTATCTGTTGTATGCTGCAACTGTGATGAGGCAATTTCCGACTCTATCCACAAAAGGGAATCGAATGCTAGTACCTGTGTACCAATTTTTCTATCAACTGGAATTGAAGGAAAGCTTCCATCATTTTAGAAGGGTTACTGATGCTTTCTTCGCGCCTTTGTTGTTCAATATTGATCTGACTCTCAAGAGGAAGAGGGATCTGATAAGGCTTATAAGGCGGTAAGTAAGGTTGGATGCGTATTTCTACAATTCCCAACATTTACTTATTTGAGAGTAGGGTGCTACACTGGTTTCCCTTACATGTTGCCATGATACCCCTCGGAAAAGTGGGTTCTCATGGAGATGTGTAGACAACTGATTTCTATACACAAAGAGCAGAAGAATATTCATAAGTTAGGATTCAAGTTTCCACTGACAATCGGTAGGTACACTATCAAGACTGTACAGAAGGCCAAATCAGTCTATGCAGAGATGCAGGTCATGACAATCAAGACCTACAAATACAGGTTTGATTTTGATTATAGAGATGTCAGGAAGAGGCTTCAAAATGGCATCACCACAAGTATTGTTTTGACGACATCTGGGCTGAATGCAGAGATGACGAGGCCATTCATAAAATGGATTATTGCAGGTTAACTGTACAACAAATAAGAGATCTTGGTGTCGTTGACCTACCAGAGGATTTCACAGATCCTAGCGATATCATGAATGTTGTTTACGATGAACAAGGAATAGCCAAGAGGCCGTTGCCTACAATTCAGTGGTCTAGAAAAGAAAGTGTTAGCATCAGTGAAAGATTGGCACCTATCTTGTCTAACACTGCAAAATGGTTACACAAACACGACTTTGAGATGAAGACTTTCAAAATTGATTATGAGGGAGAGGAATCCAAAGCAAAAGCCAAACGACAACAAGAATTCTGCATGAAAGACAAATCTGCGGCTCTTCCCACTTCTTCACGAAGAGGCTAGAGGATCAAGTTCACTGTCAGGAAGGACACACTGGTCGTCCCAGAAGGACAAACCACAGAATCTGAACCATCTCGCTCCAAAGGAAAAAGAGCTATTTCTGAGGAGATAGATTCTGATGAAGAAGGAAATTCCAGTGATCAATTCACTGAAGAAGAAGATTCAACAGAAGCAGACTCTAATGAAGAAGATGATTCTGAAGGTGAACAAGAGTTTGAAGGTGATTATGAAGGTGAACCTGAGTCAGAAGGACAAGAGGATGATCAACAGGAGCCCGAGCATGATGAAGAAATAACTATATCTCCATTTGAGAATTTAGTTGAAGAACTTCCTAGAACATCATCACTTGTGACTTCAAATGTTCCTCATACACCTCCGAATACGAACACTCCTACACCACCTATTCCTACATCACCTATTCCTACCACCGTGATACCCGTAGTGAGTGTTTCACCTATCTCTGCAACATCAACCATACATGATACTCCATCAGTGACAAGTATACACATGGTCGATATCTTATCCAACCCTCCATCATCTATTCCTAGCCTGTCATCACCATCATATGATATCACCTCTGAGACTGATTTCAATCGATTCATGAATGAATTTGTAATAGGTCAGCTCAAAGTGCCAACTACAGAAGCAGTTATGACAAACACTGCACCTATTGTCACAATACCACTCATTACTTCAAAAGTAATAGTGACAACAGAGTTGATGGTTGATTCAGAAGCTCATGCCCCATCTCTTCCCCCTTGGTTGATATCTCAAGTGTTGAAGTGAAAGAAACAAATGATTCTCCATAAGAGCTCGACCTTGAGGAGATAGTCCCTCCAAAAGCTAAGGGGAAGAAAAAGGAAAAGGTGTATTCAAGGTTGAATGTTGACAAAACTGGTCACAAGTATGCAGAAATTGGCATACCACCTCATGAAGGAGACGTTAACATGGAGGATTACAGGGTGACAAGGGTCCAACTTGGAAAAGTTACGAATGAAAGTGAAAAAGAAGATGCATAGGTAACTTTGGATATTTTGGTTGGAAGACTGGATAAAATGGAGCAATCTCGTAATATGTACAAACAGAGGGCAAAGCATTATGCCATTGTTGTGAGGAGATTTGTAGGATCTACAAGCAATACACAACCGTTGGCAATGGTAAGTGTTGAGGACCCAGTTGTCAAGAAAGCTGAGATGTTCGCCTCCAAAGGTAGGGTGTTGTATGATTTCGTCAAAAGGATCATAGAACACGGTTCTCAAATTATAATTATTGCGGATGAAAAAAATACTTTGATAGCCAAGCTCAAAATAGAGCTTGATAAGGAGGAGAGTGCACTTTCCCAAGAGCGCAAAGAAATGGAAAAATGCCTATTGTGGTGGTCACAAATGAAATAGGCAAAGCTCAGTAAATTGGTGGAAGCTGGGATAATTCCCGACAAAGGAAAATATATAGAGGTAAGAGAGTCTTTGAAGCACCGTATTCATGTGTTCGAGTCTCTTACAGAAGATCTCCACCAAGTATAGGAAGATGTCGAAGGGCATCGTGTGATTCTCGAAAGAGGAATCAAGGAGTTACTAGGGCAGCTTCTTGAGGAGAATCGTATTTTCTTGCTGGCCACATAACTATCCTAGATCTTCAAGGAAGCCATCATGAAGTTGATTGACAGTACAGACTTTTCAGAAGCATTGTTGGATGTCATTTGTGATACAAGGCTTACATTGGATAACCTCAAAATGCATCTTGATAGGTGTAAGAAGGTTCACTCATCTGCCATGAGATCGATCATGAGGATTCACACCATTGTGGATTACACCGTTGGTCCAGATGAGAGGTTCACATAGGAAACCAAGATGAAGTATGAAGACTTCTGCGCCCAAGCAAGGAATCATGAAGATTCTCGATTTCCCAGTGTTTAACTTTTTGGTGCTTTCCCCTATGCATCTTGTAAATATTTTTTGACATCTTAAATGTCATTTTTCAAAATGTAATTACACCAAGTCTAAGATGTAATATTTTGAAAACAAATTACACTTTGTCCTTGGTCAAAGTTAGGTGAGATTTTCCTTAATTAGCTCACCCAACTTTCTTAATTTTTCTCACTTAGTTTCCTAATTTTGCTCAATTAGTTTCCTAATTTTGCTCGTCCCTCTTTCTATAAATATGAGGGATTTCTATTATATTGTTATCCTTTAGTATTTTGCAATGAAGTGCTGCCCTTTTTGAAGCAAAATTATGAAACTTTGTGTTCATGCTTTGTGAATGAAATCTGATCAATAAAGAAGAAGATTGCAAACCAGACTTTGTGTTGGATTTGATAGTCTTGTGAATTGATCTCATTTGGTGGTGATTAGTAAAAGATATCTGAAGGACTCTAAGTAATTCATGTAAAATTTGTGTTACATCCTTTATTTGGATTTATATTTGTGTTTGGTTGACTATTGTTGAATGATCTACAAGACTTTGTGCTTGTAATTGTTCATGCTCTTTGGATACTTTGGTTGGATGATCTACAAGAATTTGCACTTGTAATTGTTCATGTTGTTCAAGGAATTGTTGTATCTAAGAAGACTTTGTGCTCCTAATACAACAAATGATATGTCTTTCACAGATCCACCATTGAAAAAGCTACGAAACGACTTTGTGCCTTCGTGAACTTTCCCTTTTCTTTTATTTGTTTATTGTTAATCACTTCTGGTATCTCTACGCTTTGCTTTAACAAGATAGAGGTATTGGTATTACTGCTTGTTAATCGTTTAAGGCTATTGTGAATTGAGAACTTCCAACAGTGAAGCATTGTAAACATCTTCTCTAAAAAAAGAGAGAAGGATGAATGTGACACCCCCCCCACTACGTAAGTATTGTGTACATTTTGTAATTACTTTATTTGTTTTACTATAGCTTCCATTAGTAGTAAGAAGGGCGCCTCCCCTTTCTAAGAGGAGATATTTATATCTCACATAACTGTGGCTGAAGTCCTAGTTGTGTAATCTATCGAAAAGTTGATTACATAATTTTCACCCAGCAAGTCGCAAAATTTTTTGCTGAATACATTCATGAGCTATACAAGGAGGTTAAACAAAGTTTGGAGGAGTACCGTTACGTACAAGGAACATGCTAATATGCATATGAGAGAATAAGAGTTCTAGGTAGGGGACATGGTTTAGCGCATTTGAGAAAGGAGCAACTCCCACATTGAACATATAATAAGCTAAAATAGAAGAAAATAGGCTCGTGCAAAGTGTTGAGGAAGTTTTCCTCAAATTCTTGTAAAATAGAACTCCTAGAAGGTATAAATATCTCTCCATATTCAATGTTGCTAATTTGTACATGTTTCATGGAGGAGAGATGAGTTTGCAAGGGGGCACCCACTCTAGTTTACATGATGCACAAGGGTGGATCAATAAGTTACTTGAGAAGAAGATGGATGAAATGGATAGAATAATGAATTCGAGGGTGACCAATAAGACTAAAGGAAGGGACTACATAGAATATCTGGTCTACTAGAAGAACAAAGTTGAAAATGAAGCTTCTTGGTTGAATGTTGCAGAGTTGGCTAGGTATGAAATTATAGTTCCACACTTGTCAAAATGTTCATGAGTTTCCAACTCATGGAACATTTCCTTTAACCCAACATGTATGATGCAAAAGCATTTAGGTTCACTTATAATCCTCATCAACCAATTTTTTTCTTTGTTTTCTATTGCAGTTGTTCCTTGTTCTTTTGGATTGCAGGATTTGAAGATTTAAATTCTGAAGAATCTCCACGAGTTTATGGCTAATTGAAGTAACCAGCTTGAAGAGGATCCAAAAGGGTGTATGCATTTCTAGTTTAAGGAAGATATAATAAAAATTGGACAAGTTATGGATTCGCAAAATTTTAGCCTATATCTGCACTTTGTAGAACTTCAGATCCTATTTGGATACTCCCTAAATTCTTGCAGTTCCACTTGTCCCTCAATTTCTTGCAACGCCTCCAAAGGGAAAAACTTCTAGTCTAATCCAAATCCCCTGCTAAGTCCTTTTGGAATTCGTTCATCCACCGATCGTAAAACTTGCTTTCCTTGTCGCTTGTAGAATTTCTAGCTCCATTTGGATCTGCAAAACTTCCTTGTGCAACCAAATACATTTCGATGCTCCTTATATTCTGACAAAAGTTCAATTCCCTTTATTTCCCTGCAAAATCTTGTTGAGTGAAACTTTCATTACCATGTGGACACGTCCACATGACCCCAACTTTCCCACATCTCGATGAGCCTTAGACTTCCGCATGTCGATGAACCTTAGATCCATGCATCCCAATGGTCTCCATTTTATCGCCAACTTGCTGATTGCAAAGATTTAATTGCCATGTGAATTTACCCCATTCACCCTTCAAAATTATGCAACATCCTAAGACCTCCTGAATTGCTATAGTTTTCCTTTGTGCTTGAATGAAGGACCAAATGCATAACCTCCTTAGGCATTCAGACAGGTCCAGATGGACCACATTTTATTGCAATGCTTGTTAGATGTGATTCCTCTGCATGACAAAGGGAAGAACCCCCTTGTATTTTCGGAACTTCCTGAAGAAGATAACAAAAGGTGCCAAAAGTGGTTATAATGGTCTGTATTAGTATCTCCTAGGCCAATGAGAAACAAACACATGTCCCATCATTCCAAGGCATGGAGAGGCCACCACCTTCTATGTTCTTGGCCTTTTGGGATTCATTAATTGTTTATGGAGGATGATTCATTTTGGATGACTTCCATTGAGAGATTTTCCTTAAGTGAAAATTGCTTCTGATAGTTGTAATAGCTTAGGGCTCCAACGTGAGGGCAGGAGAAACATTTTGTTTTCATTGCATGTATGTTGTAAGGCTATGAATCTAGGGTATGTATGAATGGATGTTAAGATACTCCTACTATAACACTCCATTTTCATGTAATAAAAAATTACTATTGTTTTGTTATTGAAGTTTTATTTTGCTTCTTGATTTAGTAGCTTGTTAAGGCCCTGACCTGCAACAAAGACTACAGTATTAAGGATGAATTACATGTGGTCAATATAGGAGACACTAACATGGTTTTAGGTATTTAGTGGTTGCACTTGTTGGGAGAAATTACATAAAATTATTAAACCATGGAACTAAAGTTTCATTTTGAAGGAAAGTGTTACATTGTGGAATGTTGAATGGCGTACAAAGAATTTTATCTAAAAAAATAATGAAAATAGTTTTTAGTCACATACATGTAGATTGGGTAGCATAGTGCTTGGTATTAGTGAGAAACTCTTCCAAAGGAAAAAAAGGCATACCACATGGATGTGCAGAATGTTTTAGACAAGCATTGCAAGGTTTTTAGCAGCGTTCCTCCAAGGAGACCGATTAATTGAGGTTTTGGACATGTTATTTTGAGTTGAAGGGTGCTAATACTATCATTACCACCCCTTATTAGCATCCCAAAAGGTATAAGAAGGAAAATGATAAATAAATAAAGGAACTTGTGGACATGGGGAACATCATGCCTAGTTTAGGTCCTTTTACCTCCTATTCAAGTTTATTTTCTCAAATAGAAATCTAAGGTCTTTGAGTCTTTTTAGGACTTAAAAGCTTTTGTAGAGAAACAATCAGCGAAGGCCATCAAGATTTTGCATATAGATAATAGGGTGAATATGTTAACCATTGGTTTGAATAATTTTGTAATTTAGAAGGTATTAACTCATAGTACACAGTTCCATATTATCATCAATAGAATGGTGTCACATAATGCAAGAACAAGTCCTTGAAAGAGATGATGAATTGTATGATAAACTCTAGATTATTGGCACGTCAATACTAGGCGAAGGCCATTAACTATGTGTTTTACATCCAAAATCAAGTTCCTTATTGGGTTATGTTAGGGGACACTCCTTTTCAAGCTTGTACTGGTCGAAAACTCATAGTGAAGCACTTTGAAGTGTTTGGTTCTCTTGCATGGGCCCACATTCTAGTAGATAAACATAAGGCTATGGATCCACAGTGCAAGCCTTGTATATTTATTGGGTACCTAAACAATGTCAAAGGTTATAGGCTCCTCCATCCCACCACCCATGAGATGTTCATTAAGAGGAGTGTTCATTTCGAGGATATCCCTTCTAGTTCTTTCCTACCACTTCTCCATCCACCATCACATTGGAGACATTGCATCATGATAATAGTTCTTCAAAGGATCTTAATCCTCCTAATCTTGATGACAAGTCTTCTTCCACCACTTTAGATGAGGACAATGATGATGATGATTCAAATTCCTCTTCCACCACTTCAGATGAGGATAATAGTGATGATGATTCAAATTCATCTCCTAGTCATTATTCAAAGGTTGATGATTATCCTTTACACTCTCTAGCCTCAGGGCCTCTTTAAGCTTGTTAGACATTGAAATCAACAGGTGATTCAATTGGGGATCCATCATATACACAAAGAATAAGGTCACAATTTTAGCAAGATCTACATCTCTTTATTGCTTCAACTCTCAATCCACAATACTTTCAAGAAGCTTATGGTATCTCAAGTAGGATGGTGCTATGTGGGAAGAGTTCAATTCCTTAGAGAGGAACTATACATGGGATCTAGTCCCCCTTTCTAAGGGAAAGAAAAATGTTCAATGCAAGTGGATCTATCATACATTTTTTATTATATGGTTGGTTCAAAATAATAAGGCTCACTTGGTCATAAAAGGATTCTCGCAAGTTCTCAAGATTGACCACTTTGAAACTTTTATGCCAGTTGCCTAAATGAATTCCATTTAACATGTCTTGGATATAGTTGTTTCCCATTATTGGGAAGTTGGACATCAAATGGATGTGAAGAGTACTTTTATTCATGGTGACCTTCAAGAAGAAATCTATATTGAGCAACCATAAGGGTTAATTTAGGATCCTTCACTAATTTACAAACTTCAAAAGTCTCTCTATGGCCTCAAACATGCCCCTCAAGCTTGGTATGCCAAGATGGATTCCTTACTTATGATAGTTGGGTTTATTTGATGTTATTCTAATATAAAACATTATTTAGTAGGATGACACTCACATTTTTGGTTCTCTATTAGTGCAGGGGCACCATTTAAAGTGTTTGGTTCATTCATGGGTTTAAGGTCTAGGTTGTAGATTCTAAGGGATTTTTGACTAAATTAAGGTCTTAAAGACCATTTTTGTTTGTAATAAGCCATTTTTGTTGGCATTTAGGTGTCAAGAAGGTATATAATGCAAATAATGCAAAAATATGGAAAAGTTGCTTTAGAAGTTGTAAAGTTGCTAAATATGCAAAAATTGCACAATTTAAGGAAGTTCAACGGTCATAAGACTTTAAAGGAAAGTTTTAGGAAGTTAGGAAGTTTGTTTGAAGTAGAAAAATTATAAATATATTGTAAAGACTCGATGAAAAGGATATCTTGAAGATTTTAAGCAATAAAAGTTGATTTAACAGTGCTTTTTATCAGATTTTTTGTATTTTTCCATACTTGACAGGCTTGTAAAATCCCGTACAGAGGTGTTTTGACTTGCAAACTATGGAAATATTTTAAGGCATGTGTTAACTTGTATTTTTAGAGGTTTTGAGAGCCTTATATTAAATTTGTGGAGTTTTATCTCAGATTTTCTTAATCTGCCATGTTAACCCTGTTTTTGGGGTGTTGAAAGTCACCTAAATGTAAATTATGCCCATTCCACCCCCTATGACTACTGTGATTGGTGGAATTGGTTTTTTTTAGTAGGTCATGGATGGTTTCAAGTTTTTTTTGTGAAGGGGAGGTCTGATAATGTGTTGGGTGTGATGCCCTAATGTCAAAATATGAGTTTTCCTCATGAAAAGTGGAGGTTTTGATAGGCCAAAGTGAGTTTTCTGAGAAGGAAGCATCATGTCATTTTTTATTAAGCTTGGGTAGACCATTTCAAACTTGTTTGAAGAGGTTTGGTGTTCTGGGTAGATTGGGAAGTGACTTTTTCAATAAACCCCTAGGGTTTTGGCTAAAAGGTAGGGTTTTATGGATTTCCCTTTGTACTGTGGTATGTTAGAGGTATGGTTGTGATTTTGGAGGTTTTGAAACATTTAAATTGCTTCCCCAAGGTTTGATAGGGTTTGTATTAGTTTCAAGTATAGTTGCTTTGGAAAAAGAGGCTAAGTTGAGGCCTAAAACGGTGAAAAGGTAAAATTTGAGTGCTCTAGTCTGAAGTGACCATAGGTGGATTTTGAGTATGTCAAAGTTTGTTCAAATGGGTCTCTGAAAGTGGTTAGTTCATTGTCTGAAAGAATGTGGTTGAGTAGTTGTACTAGATTGAAGGGATTCCCTATGTTATAAGGGAAAGAGTGAATTTGTAGAGTTGGTGAGATTTTGAAGAATTTGTGTTTTGGAAATTGTGGTTATTGATTGGAATTGGGTGTAGTGAGTTTGTAGGACCTCCCCTATTGCATCATTTATGTTGATGAATTTTTGATCACAGGGAGTCACTCATCCACCATCAAGGTAGTGAAAACTACTTTACATGATAGATTTATGATGTTAGACTTGGTTCTTCTATAGGAATTCTTAGGTAATGAGTTCACTTAGCCATCTTCAAGTATGTTCATTGTATAACCTAAGTCTTCTCTTGATATGATCTCTAGATTTTATAGGGCTAACTATATGCTTGTATCAACTCTATTATTGTAAAGGGTCAAAATTGAGGTTGGTTATTCTTCACCCTTGGTTGATGGCATTTTGTATTGATAAATTGTTGGGAGTCTCATTTAATTGACTCATATAGGACATAAAATTCTATTTTTTGTGGGAATGGTCTCTTCATTCATGCAAGAGCCACATGAGTTGCATTGGAAAATGGCTAAGAAGATTCTCTACAATATTTATGGTACTCACAATTATGGGATTTAATATGTAGTAGGTATGGATATTGACTTGGTGGGAGACAAAAATTTAGATTAGGAAGGCGATTCTCAAGATCATAAGTCTACATTAGGGTTTTTCTTCTCACTTGGTTTTGGTCAAATTTGTGGTTGATAAAAAGCCAATCTATAAATCTCTTTCATCTACAAATACTAAGTGTCAAGGGGTAGTTAATACCACCAGTGGGGCTATTTGGATTTATAATATTCTCAACGAGTTTGGATTTTCATTCATAAATCCTATAGTCATCCTTTGTGCTAACCAGAATGTGATACAAGTCTCAAGGAATTTGGTCCATCACTTATAGACCAACCACATTGAGATTCATATGCAATACATCCAAGAGATAATTTAGGAAAACATAATTGATCTTAAATACTATCCAACATTAAAGTAGCTCATAAACATATTCATCAAACTCTTCATCGAAAGCGAGTTTCTTCATTTGTGATCTTTGTTGGGGGTGTACAAATGCCTACTTTAGGGGGATTCTTAGTCCTTCACTTTCTCTCTCTACTTTGGGGTGAGTGTTTTCTCTCTCTTATGGGTGCTTCTTCTTTTGGGTGAAATCTCTTTGTACATGGGCACCTCATCAAAATTCATTTGTTGGGACCCATATTTTTTCCCACCTAAGCTACACTTAAGGGGGTGTTAGTGTAGGTTTTTCTTCTTAGGTTAGGTGATAATTGTTGTAGTGTCAAAAATTGTACACCCTTCTTGGAGATAGTACATTTCACACTCTGCTTGGACCTATTTTAGTACCCTTGCATTCATGTCCTTTAAATCATCATTAATAGGCCCCTAAGACCCTTTATTATGTATCCCAAGGCTTATTTCAATTGAAATCCTGACAAATTCAATAAATGAATTTAATATTCTAACCCCTCGACATTCTCTCACCCTGAAAAACTTAGGGTGGGACTAATATGCCACCCTGGGCATATTAGTCCCCCTAGGTGGGACCTATACACCACCCTGGGCATATTAGTCCCCCTAGGTGGGACCTATATGCCACCCTTGGCGTATTAGTCCCGTTTGGGGCCTTTTTAGGGTTTTGAGCTGGAAATCAAGGTTTTTAATTCAAATTTTGCAAATGTAGAAAATTGTGATCTAATAAATGGTAAATTAGATAGGATAACTATAAAAATAAGGTTTCAAATTATTATTTCACCTGGAAATTTTTATCTAAGACATAAATTTCAAGTATCCAAGTATCCTAGCAAGTTTATGAGATCAAGAGCATTCAAGAGCAAGTTATAAAGCATTTGGAGCAATATTCAAGATTCAAGCATCATGTCAAAGTCTTCATGCATCATGTGTGTTTGTGAGCTAACATTTGTGATGTAGGTTTCATGATTCAAGCAAGCATTCAAGACAAAATATTCAAGCATTCAATCAAGAGTCAAGATCCACATTCATGCTAGCCATTTCACACAAGTTTGTAACCTTCATTTCAAGGGTTTGGTGAGTTGCAACATTGCTTTTTTTCATTCATCATTCCTTCATGCTATTTCATTTTATTTCAAGGTTTAATTACCAAAATGGGGTTTGACCAAGGCAAATCCCCATCCTCGAAAAAAACAACATTTTTCTCTCTCTTATGATGTGTGTTTTGTAGATTTAGGTGAACTAGACTCATTCGCCCAATCTGGCGATTTAGTCCCTGATATAGCCTTTTGACAAAATTCAACAGTGTTGGATCTGAGTTTGGAGGAATTAGAAAAATACTCAGAAAAAACTATAGGTGGACTAAATTTCCCAACTTGGTGTATTAGTCCCGAGATAGTTTTTGATCACCGTTCAACAAATCTTGACAATTAATAGAAGAATTCTAGATTCTTCCCTAAAAACCCTAGAGTAGGACTCATATTCCCTACTTGGTGTATTAGTACCGGTGCAAACCCTAACAATAGTTTTCAGAGTTTGCAGATCTTGTCTTGGCATCTCCATTCATCTAGGTACTTTTCTGTTCCATTTAGTTTATTAGTTTGATTTCATGTTTTCAATTTTCTAGGCTTCATGGTGAGTTTTCATAAGTGTTTGCATTTATCCCTTTTGAAGCTTCATTTAATGGTGACCCCTCATCCAATTATCCATGGAATCCACTAGCCATTCCTCAATTGAGTCACTTGGTTGAGGGATCTAGTTTCCTAATGAATTGAAGTGTGAAATAGGTCCAATTCCATCTCCCAAAAGGTGGAACCCCTATTTCCCTTTTGTTCATTTTGGTGAACTTGACCTTTTGGCCCTTTAATTTTTGATTTGGAGAACATTGTTGTCCTAGATCTAGGTTGCATTAACTTTGCATTAGATTTGCATTAGTTGAATTGCATTTAGGGATTCTAAATATTACATTAGTGAAAAGTGCATATAGGTTGCATTTTTTCATTTTACATCATTCAATTTCATTGAAAATTTGTAATTATAAATAGTCAATTGAGCATACAACCTAGACACATTAAAATCAACTCAAAATTTGCCGATTTCGGCTTAAAATCCCTAATTTGGACTCATTCACTCACTTGGGCATATTAGTCCATGTACAACTCTTTTTTGCAGATTTTTGGGTATTTGGTGCTCTTTATTTTTCACTATTTGAACCTATCAAAAACCCTAATTTGGACTCATATGCCCACTTGGGTGTATTAGTCCATGATTAGGTCTGAATCTGCATTTTACAACAGTCAAAGTTTGCCATGTTGAACACCCAGAATACTAAGAGGGGGGTGAATCAATATTCCATTAAACCATTTACATAATATCCATCCAAGCAATAGCACAACTCTAACTATAATAAAAGTGAAAGCATTGAATCAACACAACATCACAAAACACATGAACACCAGGATTTTTATGTGGAAAACCAAAAATGGGAAAAATCATGATGAGGGTTAACTCACAATATAATATATCTAGATATAGAATATTACAAAGGCTCATTGCTAGGACTCACTGTCCTTGAAGGCTCACAACCTGAAGTAATTTACAAAACAGAGTATGGCTCACTTCCAGGAGGTGAATTGAGATAGAATGCACCTTCCTTGTGCTGAATTTCAATTCTAGTAAAGCACAAAATACAAAACACTTCTCTGTAAAGTGTACTCAAAAATTTTGTCTGCTCATTCATATAATTTCACACATTCACACCATATAGTAGTCCATACATGATCTATTGTCTCGCTCTATATCACATCTTCATTATTCATCATGTCTCTAACTTCTCAAAAATGTTTTTCATATATATATATATATATCGTATACATTCACATAACACTAATTAGGTCGGCCTAATTGGAGTAGCCCTATTTCAAATCATAACTAAATCTGTTGGCTTTATCCTCAAAAACATATCTTCACGCCCAACACAAGCATGTAATGTATGATATCAATCAACACAGACATAAGATCCCTTTAGCATTCACAACACATTTAATCTTCTTAGCACAAATTCATAATTAGGTCAGACAGACTTAGACCTAAAACATCAAAGACTTCAAATGTATATGCAATTCGCCAAATGTGTAACTCTAAAACTTGTTAACACATCAATTTCTCCTTTAGATGACATCAAATAACTTATCTTCAACTCCACAAGACAAAATAGTTAATCATGAGAAAACACAGAATCTCCCACATCAATGCACTATACAAAAACTTATTGTAATCCTCAGAATAGAACACTATTATTCATATCTTTCGTATGCGTTCTCGTATCATCATAAAAATTTGAGGTAAGATGAATCTCATAGTCACAAATTTATGTGCAAAATCCCGTAGTGATATCTTTCTTTGTGGTAGAATCTGGACCAAAAAACTAACGCATTGAACCAGTATATAAACAAAAAACTGTTTACCAAACTACTGGTAATTATATCTTTCCAATCATATAACCAATCTAACGAAAATATTGTTAGTAGATGCACATGATGTCAAGATAGAACATATTATCAGCTTCTAAACGAATCTTACAAAATAATATAATCTGGACCAAAATATCGGATCAACAAAATTTCAGTATTGGATAAGTATAGCTCGAACTATTATTACTGGAGCAACTATTGATATGTACAAGTAATGTGAGTAAGGTATGCTAATGATAATGTTGACATCAATGACAATCTTCCAATTTCCAACAATCTCCCCTTTTGTCATTGATGGCAACACATGATGTGAAAACCATCAAGAACAAAATTTCTTCTTTTCATCTCTCTCCCCCAAAATTTCTTCTTTTCACATGGTACTCTCTTCCCCTTTGAAATCAATGGCAAAGGATAAAAGATATTGTATTGTTCTTCCCTTTGACACTAACCAAAATACTTTAACAATTTTCCTTTGTGTACCTAAATACTTCCCCTTAGGAGTACATCCAAAATAGTAACTATGAGTAATTAATTGGAGGTGGTTGTCCCTTGCAGTTTGTGGAGAGTACTTTTCCATGAAAATTTGCTTTCATCCCACAATTTCTTTGATTTTTCCAAGGTTCTGCATAGATACTCAAGTTCAACTAGGATATCTTTTCCTTCAACCAGAGTTTTGGGAGTGATATTTAACTTCAGGATTCTATCAGCAAGATAAAGAGCATAAGAGACAGGTGCGTCTTAATTTTTATCAAGTCTCTAAGTTGTCCATATTGTTCAATCATTTCTCCTTTTTCCTTGTGCAATGTGAAATATTCTTCATGTAGCTTTCTTAGAACAAACCAAGTTTGATCATCCCAATCCAAAGTTGGATTAAAAGTGTTAGATGCATATTTTATTTGTGTCTCAATTGTTTCCTCAACATCCTTGAATCTTTCAATCACATTAGGCCATGTCCAACAAAATGAGAATAGATTTTTGGCCTCATTTTCACAATCTTGAACTTCTTTTAGTTTCTCAAGTGCATTGCTATATGTAGACTTACATCTATCTCCAATTTCCAACAAGCCTTTTTCCTTGACCCAAGTAACCATTTCACTTATTGCTTGACTTCTCAGTTCTTTGAATGAATCAGTCAATGTATTTATGCTTTCCATAAAGGACTATGAAGAACTGGAGTCTACTTTAAGAACTGACTAAAAATGTACCTTTCTTATGGCTAGTTGCTTGAGTTTCCTTGGAGCAGGCTCTGATTGAGCAAATAATGCATGAACCTCAGTAGATTTTCTCTTTTCTCCGGAGGCAGTTATTGATTTACCGAAGATTCCTTCTAATTTTTGTAGAGAAGTTCTGATTACTTCCCTTGATATGCCATATTCTCTTGTATACTCCTTTGTCTTTGTCCCAATTAGCCTTTTTGCTTGTGCCAACTCGAATTTCTCATGAATTTATAGAGCCACTTTTGTATAAGTTTCGAATCTTGGTCTACTAGGATCTCTAGGGTTGTTAATTAACATTTTAATACAACCAACAACATAATCTTTGTCAATCTCATAGCCTAGTTCAGGAATCCATATGTTTCTGGGTTCAATCGCCTTGATAATAGAATAATCAATAGATACCAGAAATGTTATGTCATTCTTATATCTTGTCACTAGCTCTCTTGGAATTCTTCGCCTTATGTTCATTCTTCTTTGAATTTTTCCAAAGAATGCAGCAAGGGCTTCAACTTGTGCATCCAAATCTCCAATATTTCTCATTATCTCTCTAATTTGATGTGCAGCTGGTTTGGTATTTACCCAAACAAATTCACCTATAGCAGGAACTTCCCTCATAAAGTAAAAGATTAGGCATACTAGATCAATGTTTCATACCTAAATGTACACTTCTTCTTCTTGATATCATTCAAATTATCCACTAGTTGTTGCTGAAGCAACTCACAAAGATCATATTTAGTCCTCTTCTCAACCATCTCTAAAGCTATGTTAATTGTGGTGTCAGAGACATAATTTTCACCAAAAATAAAGTGTGTAATAACCATACTTACATATTGAACTATCAGATTATTGATTTTAGTACTTGTACTCTTTTTCAATCCTTTTCCTTTGTCAGGTTTACATACAGGAGTAGGTCTGGAGGAGGATAAACTAGTAACATCTCTAATTACTTCTTTGGATATCATATTAGAATCATCAAGCCACACAAACTTATCATGAAACCTACTTAGTGCCAATCTAATGCATTTCTCTTCATTGCTAAAGTCAGGAAACTGATCCTAACATCTAATTTCATCTTCGTTAGTACATTGTGTTCTAGTTTCAGGGTATAATCTTCTCCAATTAACTCTTCAAACCATAATATGTGTGCTTTTCCATAAGTAGGCTCTTCCAAATTTCTATGAATGTATATCCCAACGTCTTTAGTAGGAATGACACTAAGGGAAACTTCCAAAAATTCACCCAAGGGGTTGAGTTCTAGGGTTTTAGTAGGGTACTTCTTAAATAGTGGTTCCGATCCCTCTGAATTATCCATGACTTGAGGTGTATCCATTACATTCAAATGAATAATTCGCATATAATAATGTATAACAGTAATTACTTACCTTTCGCCTATGCACCAAAGCCAAACATTGAAATTATGCAATATGGAAGTTCTTTAGACTCTTCAAGGTTGATCCACACTCTACTTCTCTTTCACAATTGCCTTTCATCGAATGAATTTTTCTGAATGCACTTAAATTTATTTCTTCGATCCCATTTGTTTCAGCAATAAATGCTTTAGATCGCACGTAGATGTCCTCGGAATTTGTGTGTACTTCCATCATTTCAAGCTCTGCAATATACCTTCTTCACACATTTCCACTTAAAATTCCTTTTGCATGAGATCTTGAATTCGTCATCTTCAATAAATGCACTTGTGTCACTCCATGACACCATATACCGGTAGGGAGATATTGAATTTTCTGATATTTCTCCCCCCTAAGCCACTGCCTAGGTTTAATTTTTGATGGGATTATCTACATCGAAGGATGGCATAGATGAAATTGAAACTTCTGATTCTCCTTGCTTCTCAGATTCTCCTTCCTTTCTCCAGATCTCTTTTCCATTTCCTTCTTAACTTCTGCTGGATCAATCTTAGTGATTGGTTCATATCTCTTTACTGAATAGTTCTTTTTCACATTTTTGCATCTACAGTTTTTGGCAAAGTGTTTGGGTTTGCTACAAATATAAAAAACAACATTCTTCCACCCAAATTATCCTTTATTCAATCTACTTCTACACCGGTTAGCCTTGTGTCCAAATAAATTGCATTGATAACAATAGCCTTTGAAGGGATAGTTCATTTTGTTCAACATTTGACTTTTGCATTCTATAGCTTTGTGTCCAATTCTTTTGCACTTGAAACATTGACCAAAGAATGATAAAGCATTTTGATTCATTCTATCATTCTGTTTTATTCTATTTCTACAATCTTTTGCCTTATGTTCAAATCTATTGTAGAAATAACAGATACCATTAAAAGATGAGTACCTATGAGCATTTGGTTGTCTGATAGGAGGTCTTCTTGCTTTGTTCCTCTAGTTTTGGATCTTGCCAATATCTTTCTTTTCGTCAATCCTCTTAGTATTTGAACTTTCTTCATTCTCATATCCTAAACCACTCTTGTCCTTAGATATTTTCTGACCAGCAATCAATTCATCAAGCATTGTAGAACTTGTCTTGAATTTTTCCTCATGAGCTCTTGCTTTTTCCAAACCCGATCTCAGGGTTACCACTTATTGTTCAAGCTTTACACATTCATCCATTTTTCTCTGAATTTCCACTTTCTAATAGTCCTCAATTCTCCTCTTTTCTTTCACTTGCACTTTTAGTCTGGTGATGTCCTCATTTTCTTTCTTCAACTGATCACATACTTCTCTATGTCTTTCTTTGAATTTCTTGATTTGTTCTCACAGTTTCTTGATGCACTCATTTGCTTCCTGGAGGTGTTCCTTCAACTCTTTGTTTTCTTCTCTAGTTCTATCAAGATCTTCAAGAGCAATTTCAAGTTCACCATTATTATCTAGGATACAATCTTCTTCAAAATGTTTAGCAAGAATTTGTTTCAAAGGAATGGGGAATCCCTTATCTACCATGTGTTCAAATTCCAAGATCTTCCTCAAGCTATTAGATTTCTTAAGAGGAACTAGGCTCTAATACCAATTGTTGAACACCTGAAATACTGAGAGGGGGGTGAATAATATTCCATTAAACCATTTACATAATATCCATCCAAGCAATAAAACAACTCTAACTGTAATAACAAGTGAAAGCATTGAATCAACACAAGATCACAACACACATGAACACTAGAATTTTTACGTGGAAAACCCAAAATGGGAAAAACCACAGCGAGGGTTAACTCACAATATAATATATCAAGATATAGAATATTACAAAGGCTTACTGCCAGGACTTACTGTCCTTGAAGGCTCACAACCTGAAGTAATTTACAAAACAGAGTATGGCTTACTGCTAGGAGGTGAACTGAGATAGAATGCACCTTCCTTGTGCTAGAGTTCAGTTCCAATAAAGCACAATGCAAAACACCTCTGTAAAGTGTACTCAACAATTTTGTCTACTCATTCATATAATTTCGCACATTCGCACCATATAGCAATCCATACATGATCTATCATTTCACTCTATGTGACATCGTCATTATTCGTCATGTCTCTAACTTCTCAAAAATTTCTTTCATATATATACCATATACATTCACATAACACGAATTAGGTTGGCCTAATTAGAGTAGCCTTATTTCAAAATCATAACTAACTTTGTCAGATTTATCCTTGAAAACATATTCATCTTCACCCCAACACAAGCATGTAATGTATGATATCAGTCGACACAGACCTAATATAGATCCCTTTAGAATTCACAATGAATATTTAATCTTCTTAACACAAATTCATAATTAGTTCGGCCAGAATTAGACCTAAAACATCAAAGACTTCAAACGTATATGCAATTCGTCAAACGTGTAACTCGAAAACTTGTTAACACATCAAATTCTCCTTTAGACGACATCAAATAACTTATCTTCAACTCTGCAAGACAAAACCGTTAATCATGAGAAAACGTAGAATCTCCGACATCAATGCACTATGCAAAAACTTATTGTAATCCTCATAATAGAACACTTATTCATATCTTCCATATGTGTTCACATATCATCATAAAAATTCAAGGTAAGATGAATCTCACAGTCATGAATCTATGTACAAAATCCTGTAGTGATATCTTTCTTTGTGGACCAAAAAACTAATGCATTGAACCAATATATAAACAAAACACTATTTACCAAACTACTGATAATTGTATGTTTCCAACCGTATAACCAAGCCAATTGAAATTTTGTCAGTAGATGCACATGATGTCAAGATAGAACATATTATTAGCTTTTGAACAAATCTTACAAAATAAGATAATCTAGATCAAAATACCGGATCAACAAACTTTCAGTACTGGATAAGTATAGCTCAAACTATTATTACTAGAGAAACTATTGATCTATACAAGTAATGTGAATAAGGTATGCTAATGATAATGTTGACATCAATGACAATCTCCCAATTTCCAACATGTCATTTGTGCTTCTGGTTGCTATCTTTAGATTATTGTTTTAGTTTGTAGAATTACTGTTATTGGCAATCTTTTCATAATCAGTTTCATTTCAAGTGCATATGTAAACATCAAATTGCAATCATATCATCTCTTGCATTCTAAATCAGTCAATTATTAATCTTCCATTTCATCATGGATTTATGCTTTGGTAAGTTTTGGATGTCTCTAGTTGCATTTTCGGTGATGATCCTAATGCAATTGAATCCATTCATACTCAATCAACTCCGAATGCATGTCATCCTCATGAAGTTGACATCATTGGAGAAGATGATGACAACATGAACAACTTCATACATGATTTCCTTAACAATATTGATACTAATGCATCCTTTTATCCCTCCATGAAACAACCAACGAGACTTGAGATGTGTGATCTTTTACATCCTGAAATTGTTAATCCTAAACTTCCTACAATAAGTGACCCTAGTTCCTCTAATCAAGTGCATACCCATCAATCCTATGTTAACAAACTGACCAACACACCCATCAACTTAGAGGAGACTTATGGCCAAGGCTTTAAGATAATTAACTAAGCAAGGATGTGACACAACAAATGAACATGAAATTCATAAACTCTTAGAACAAATACCAACTGAAGATACCAAAGGAGTAGGGTATCAAGATCCTCCTCCTGACATAAGTGTCCTACTTTGTAAAGAACAACCAATTCTTTACAAGGACGATAGGATAATCTTCGGTCCTCCTCCTCAACATCTACCTCAACAAGTTGGTGAATCTAGCAAGAAAAAAAACCTTACAAACTTAAGAAACTCAAATTTCTATATCCCATGTCTAAAACTGAAAGAACCTTACATACTTCTAAGTGAAGGACTCATAACATTACCACCCATTAGAGAAAATCCAAATCCAAATCCTAAGAACACAAACATGCCTCATTGTCAATATCATAGAATTGTTGGACATAGTACTGATGAGTGTTGTGGTTTGAAGCAAATATTTAAAAGGTTTGATATCATAGAAATAGTCCCTTAAAAGTGTGCCCTTATGCTCCTTTCCGTGTAATAGTTGTAGGATCATAACATCCTCACTATTGCATGTTGTAACATTCATTGCAAATCATTTCAAAATGCAAGGAGCTCTTTCTCATCACCTACCTCAACTCATTCTTATCTTGCACACAATGGGGGAAAGAATTTGATAGCCTTGTCCCAGTACTGCACTTGTTGTTGTCCATTTGGCTAGCTGTCCACCTTCTGCATGCAATGAACAAGATTGGGATGCAAAAAAACTTGTTATAGGTTGACTCATATGTGCCTTACTAGTCTTGTCTTTGTTTTATTTTTTCATATTATGTGTGTGATTGCATGTGCATAATTTGTGATCTCTCGTATTGTTCTGTTTGATGTATATCTCTCTTTGTGACATTCCTCTATTTGTATCTACATTCTTCTATATGTCATAAACCTTTATCTTTTATTTGTCTTGTGTTTTCCTTTTGGGGATGACGCAAGGTGTTGAGACATTTAGGTCTCTTCCATGTTGACCCAAAAGATTATCCTTTATCTTTTCTTTGTCTTGTGTTTTCCTTTTGGGGATGACACAAGGCGTTGAGACAATCAGGTCTCTTCCATGTTGACCCAAAATATTTTCTTTGTTTTCTCTCTCTTTGTGTCCTTCCTCCCATTCCATGAATATTTGGGGAATGATGACATTCCGAGCTCTCTAACAACATTGTAGCAAAGACATACCGACCCTAAATCCGTGGATCCCTTGTGTGTTATTTCATTGCGGAGGCAACCCCTTTTCATGACATAACTTTATTCGGAATCATATGACATGACATAGGGCTTTCCAAATAAGCTCTCATGTCTTTTTAGCATTTAGCATTTTCTACTTTAAAGTAATTGCTCACAACATAGTGTTTAGCAATTTCTTTAAAGTGGGGGCATACATTGGAATTATTCTTTTGCATTTCAATTACAACTCATTTCATTGTGTGGTATTCTTACTTCATGCGATATGTCTTTCTCTTTGTGGTGACATTGGGTGTGATGTCCTTCAAGAGCATGATCTCTCTTAGCATGTTATATTCCTCTTAGTAGAAATGCCAAGCGGAGTGCATTCCCTAAGTTGTGAATCTTCTATTCATTGATTGGTCCTATGATGTTCCCTAGGTTGAGACCTTACATAAACTAAGCAAAAACCCCTTTGAACGTACCTTACACTATTTCACATTTACAATAACCAATATATGGCCACCTTGCATAACACACTTTGCTTGCTTGTGGAGCCATCTTGTTTGTTCATGGGTGTTAGCATACAAAATTTTTCTTGCCTCATGAATCCTATTGTTCATGTTATGTGGTGCCTTATCAAAGTTATCAGGAGGTATAGCTTTGGTATGGTTAGTATGAGAGCTGATTGTAAGCATGAATGTCCCATAACCACTTGCATGTTTGTGTGGGCACATACCAACCATGTGTGTGTGTGTGTCTCACCTCTATGGGGGCTCACCTAGTGGATACTAGATTCCACTAGCCTATGTGAGTGTGCACTTTGTTTGCATAGTGGACATTGTGTTCCACTTGTAAACATTTTTTTGGAAAAATAGCTTAGACCTAGTCCACATCATGTTGGATAGATTGTCGAGGCTTGATCCACCCTTTTTTCTTTCCTTTTTCTTTCTTCTTTATGTCTTTAATAGCATATGCTTGTATCTTGTTGTTGCTTCATACATCATTCACATGCATGTTCTTTTGTGTCTATGTTGGTTTGCCATAGGATCTTGATTCTGAGGGCTTGATCATCCTTCTTGATCATTGTCATCCTATCTCACTAGAATTTTTACACTTGAATCCCTCTTGATGTGTATTTGTCTACTTTAGTGTGAGTTTGATGTAAGGTCATCCTCTCACTAAAGTGGGGGCTAAATGTAGTGTCAAAAATTATACTCCCTTCTTGGAGATAGTACAATTTCACACTCTTCTTGGACCTATTTTAGTACCCTTACATTCATGTCCTTTAGATCATCATTAATAGGCCCTTGGATAAAAGCATAATCTTGTGTCACACTTTATAAAGGAATCAACCAACAACAAAAAAAATTGAACTTCGACCACATAAAAGTGGTCTTTATGTTTTGAATTTCAAAATGATGTAAACTAATGAAATGTAGAACTTTTGATGAAGTTTATTCTTGTAATTTTCAGATTTAAAAAAAAATTGATTTCATTACTTTTTTATCAATTTAAGAACAAATTTTGAAATGCTGAAAATTTCAGAAAAAAGTGACTTCACGGGTTGTCAAGAAATAAATTGAAAAATACTTCATTTCTCCCTAATTGTTTTTCTCCAAATAGGTAACTTCAATGTCTTGTGCACGGAAAAAAAATAAAATTTGATGTATTTTTTTTTCTCGTAATAACGTTTCAAAGTCAAACTTGTTAGAATTCAATAGTTTTCATGAGTCATCAACTATTGTCTATTTTTTTAATCATTTTCAAAAAAAAATTATACCCTTTTGAAGAAGACTCTCTCCTCTTGTGCCCCATATAATTTTAATTTTTTTTAAATATGTTTACTATTTTTTTAAATTTCTAATCAACCTCTTTTTTAACTTTAACAACCTACTTGCATTATTTTAAAAATAAAATATATTAAAACTAATCAAAATATTAAAAAAATTACATATTCAGATTCACCACTTCGAGCTCTACAAAAGGGCATTTTTTTTTTTAAAAACATCATTCTGACTAAAGAAATACTTAGCTAAAGTTGAAAGTTTCAGAAAATTCTAAAAAATGCTGAGTTGGCTGCCAACTAGGATGCCACATAGACAGTTTCAGTAGAAACAGTTTCTATAGAAAGGGTTTTGGTTGAAACCCTTTCTATAGAAACTGTTTCTACCGAAACCCTTCCTATAGAAACCTCACACATTAAAAAAACCAATTTCAAAGTAGGAAAAGGAAAAATTTAACTTTTTGGGATTCAGGCGAAACTTATTTGGCTGAAACCTGTGTGCCACGTAATAAGCCATGTGGTTTCAATTGAAACCTATTTCGCCGAAACCTTTCCTACCGAAAATATTTTGCTCAAAACTATTTATTTGGCCAAAAGTGTGACACAGTTTTGTGCTTTTACCCCCCTAAGACCCTTTATTATGTATCCCAAGGCTTATTTCAACTGAAATCCCAACAAATTCAATAAATGCATTTAATATTCTAACCCCCTGACATTCTCTCACCCCAAAAACTTAGGGTGGGACTAATATGCCACCTTGGGCATATTAGTCCCCCTAGGTGGGACCTATACACTACCCTTGGTGTATTAGTCCCATTTGAGGCCTTTTTAGGGTTTTGAGTGGGAAACCAAGGTTGTTAATTCAAATTTTGCAAATGTTGGCATTTGGGATCTAATAAACGACAAATTAGATAGGATGCCTATAAAACTAAGGTTTCAAATCATTATTTCACCTAACAGTTTTTATCTAAGACCTAGAGCTTTCAAGTATCCAAGTATCCTAGCAAGTTTATGAGATCAAGAGCATTCAAGAGCAAGTTATCAAGCATTTGGAGCAATATTCAAGATTCAAACATCATGTCAAAGTCTTCATGCATTATGTGTGTTTGTGAGCTAACATTTGTGATGTAGGTTTCATGATTCAAGCAAGCATTCAAGACAAAATCTTCAAGCATTCAATCAAGAGTCAAGATCCACATTCATGCTAGCCATTTCACACAAGTTTGCAACCTTCATTTCAAGGGTTTGGTGAGTTGCAACATTGCATTTGTTCATTCATCATTCCTTCAAGCTATTTCATTTCATTTTAAGGTTTAATTACCAAAATAGGGTTTGACCAAGGCAAACCCCATCCTCTAACAAAACAACATTTCTCTCTCTTGTGATGTGTGTTTTGCAGATTTAGGTGAGCTAAACTCATTCACACAATTTGGCGATTTAGTCCTTGATATAGCCTTTGGATAACATTCAACGGTATCAGATCTGGGTTCGAAGGAATCACAAAGATACTTAGAAAAACCTATAGGTGGACTAAATCACCCAACTTGGCATATTAGTCCTAGGATAATTTTTTATCACCGTTTAGTAGATCCTAACAGTTAATAGAAGAATTCCAGATTCTGCCCTAAAAATCTTAGAGCAGGACTCATATGCCCTACCTAGCGAATTAGTCCAGTGCAAACTCTAACAACAATTTTTAGAGTTTGTAGATCTTGTCTTGGCATCTCCATTCATCCAGGTACTTTTTTATTCCATTCAATTTATCAATTTGATTTCATGCTTTCAATTTTCTAGGTTTCATAGTGAGTATGCATAAGTTTGCATTTCTCCCTTTTGAAGCTTCATTTAATGGTGAACCCCCATCCAATTATCCAAGGAATCCACTAGCCATTCCTCAATCGAGTCACTTGGTTGAGGGATCTAGTTTCCTAATGAATTGAAGTGTGAATAGGTCCAATTCCATCTCCCAAAAGTGGAACCCCTATTTCCCTTTTGTTCATTTATTTTTTCCTAAAATATTATTAAGCTTGCTTAGGTTATTTAATCATGGTTTTATGAGGACACATGTCATATTGAACCATTAGTTGCATGTGTCACTCTCACCCACACTTGGGTAGTTGAGTTTCACATCATCTTTTGGATTTATATGCCACCTCTCATAACCATTAGTTTGTCTTCATCTACGTAGGTGCAACCTTGTAATTTAACATTTACCAAGTAGGTAAAACTCTTACCTATTTTAGAAAATTGGAGTTAATACACCTCTTCGATGCATATGCCCCTATTTGTGCTATATATACAATACACACCTCTCTTTTCTGTTAGTCAAAAAGAGTAATGTGATCATTTCTTATACTCTCGTTTATTTTCTCTTCAGTTTTCTCTTTTAACTATTCTCTCTCCATTCCACTATTTTGATCTTTAATCATCTATTGACTAGAGTGCATGTGATCTATGACCAACATCAAATCCTAGCTTATCTTCTTGTTTCTCATAGAATCTAAGAAGGAAGGCATCCAAAATCATCACCCAACTCATATGAGACCCACTAACAACATGCATGATGCCCCACTACTCAATTCTCATACCCAAGTTAAGAAATTTGATAAAAACAACTTCATAACTGTCATTGCCAACTCCACCTCCTTCATGAATGTATATAACAACTAATACCAAGATTCTTGAGGAATATTAATTCTAAATTATTTTTAAATTACACCTTAGGCATCTAAGGACATTGCCCAAGAGTGTTGAAGGTACATGAAATATACATATGATTGTAAAATAAATGGCACTTTAATCTTTAAAAAAATCAAAGTAAAAATCTATTTAAAATAACTCGTAAATAAAAAATAGCTTTTTAAATAAAGATAAAGTAAAAAATATGAATAAAACAAAATAATTCATAAAAAAATAAAGCAAAATAAAATAATTCTAAAATAAATAAATAATTCTTGGGGTTCATCTCATAGTGTGATGGTTAAAAGTGGTGACATTGTTGTGGTGGCCACCAAAGTTCAAGTCTCTGTTGAACTATTGTGATCATAGACACTATACTTTTATTGATATTATTGGTTAGCCTCTTCTAATTAGTATCACTTTCTTTCCATTGCATATAACATATTATATTTGCATGACATATTCATATTCTTTCACTACTTTCACTTGGTCTTTTTAAGTTAGGGGGAAATGCATTATTTATTTAGGTAGGATCTATGAACTCATACTTCATTTCATTGGGAGCAAAATTGGAAGCATCTTTTACATTTGTTGCATATAGGCAAGTATACACTATGCTCAATTTCTTTCTTTTATTAGATTCAACTTTTAGTCATAATTTTTAGTTTCCATTTTCATCTTCTTTCCTCCTTAATGTGAGGGCACTCATTCCTAGTACACACAATTCAAGGGGATGGTATTATTAAAATAATCTTAACATGTTTTATAGGTTGGTGCTTTTCTTTTAATATTTTGACATGCCCAATGGATATTTGCTACATATTGAGGATAAAAGGAGCCAACATTTGTTAGCTTGATTCAAATTTCTATATTTTCAAAGATCCACATTTTTTTCATGAGTATTATTTTTTATTTTTTATTTGCATGTTACATCATTGTGGGAGAATATAGAAGAAAATAGTGCCCACTTTCCACTTTTACTTCTATACTTGGTTCATATAGTTTAAATTCTAGATTCTAGAAATTTATATTTTGTTGTGATTTTTTTTTTTTTCTTTCACAATAGTATGTTTTCTTTCATAGATTTGCATACACATTAAGTAAGATTAAAATGTAAAAGATAAAAGTGCATACTTTGCATCTTTACATCTTCATTTTATATCATTTTGTGTGGATATCATAAATATATGATTTTAACACTCAATTTTTTCCTTCTAAACTAACCTTAATCCTAAAACATCACTTTGATATGCTAAATGCATTATTTCATAACAAAAATGCCCATTTCCCATGTTTTGCAAAGATGCAATTATGTCCCATGGACAAAACCAACCCATATGCTTGTCCTGCAATTTTGAAATTTGAATTTCTCATTTTCCCAACCTGACAAGTTAGATATATGATTATTACTCATAGGTTCTCATGCTAAAGATTGAGTTGTGTTTCTATGACTTGTATTTAAGGACACCATCCTTGTTCATTTTACTCATCAATAAATAATCATTTCATATGAAAAAACAAAATTGCATTTAGTAACATTAGTGTTTGTATTTTTTGTTTGATACATTTTCAATCTTGTCACATTACCACAAATCTAACTATCATTCTTGAAAACACCAAAAGATTTCAACACCACCAATTTATCATATATAAATAAAAATAAGTAAATAGGTTTTGTAGATCCCAACTACAAAAGTCAATAGTGGACATAACTACATAAAAACAAAGCGTCTAATGATAGAACCATGGATGTTCTAGCCCTAAACCTCAAAATTTTTAAATTACTTTTGTCTCTAGATCCTAATCACTAATTCAATTTCGAATTCTAGTTTATAGTATCTAAAATGTTTCATCCAACCAAAACAATTGAAATCAACAACACACGAAATATCAAATAACTCTCATCTTCTCTCAACTATATTACACTAGCACTTGCACCTAAAGGAGGTTCAAGGATTACACTGATAGAAAATTATATGTATGCTAATATGATAGAGAGTATGTGTTTGTGCATGGGTGCGTATAAATGTAATGTGTTGCAAGTTCTAGTTGCATGTGGATGGATTAAATAATTAATAATAAGTGCTAAATAATGAAATGAAATAAACTTAGACAAATCTAGATTTTTTTTTCACTTGGAAATCTAGATTTTTTCTTAAACAAAATGAGTATTATCTGATCTTGAAATATTTGCATGCAAATTTAAAACATAAAGCAATGCAAATAAAAAAATAAATTTTCCATCAAATGGCCAAAAACATTGGAAATGAAAATAGAATGTTCCCATCCAGTTGGAAAATCAATCACCTAATATTTTGAAGCTTTTACCATTAAATGACAATGATTTACCATTTAAAGACAGCTGAAACTTGTTTTTGACAACTCAATAATTATTATATCTAACCTATCGCTAATTATTAAAATTCTAAACATTAATCCAATTAAAATTGTATTATTAAATTCTATTATTAGAAGATTGACTTTATTTCCCTACATCTAATATTACAATTAATTTGCAATTTTTTTTTTTGCAAATTAACTTAAAAATTAAACATCATTTAATAATTTAATAATAAAATTAAATGAAAATAATAGGTCTAAATTAAATACCATATTGTAGAAAGCATATATGACAATTCAGTGTATGCCCATTTAATGTGATTCAATGCTATTAAAAATATGCTCTTCAATCATATGGCAATGGACAAGCCTATTTAATATGTGAACAGTCTGGATCTGTTACTAAAACTCTAAGAGGGCTTTATACTCGTGAGATCAATAAAAGACTGGTATGAACACATTAAATATGTTATTCCATTCTCCTTTATGGCTCAAAATACCCGTGATTGCCATTACTGAAGGGGTTTTGCCTTAAATGCTTCCCTCTCTGATACCCACGGGAAATGTCTGATAATATTGATGAGGATGTATATACACATTGAATATATCCTCTGATCAACAACAGAGAGACGTTGGATCCGATTCACAGGCATAGCAAACATTAAATTCACAGAGGAGTTGTTGCAGATCCCACTCAAATACGTCCGTTGAAAAGGTTGGTAATCAATGCCGATTTCAAAATGTACTTACTCCATTACCATAAGCGATAAAAAACAAGAATTATAATCCATTTCAAATGCCACCAGATCTAGCAGAGCTCTAGCAAACATGTACTACATACCCACATAAAGAAACAGTATATGATATCTTGGATGTATTTAGACAACTACAGAAATGAAACAATTGCAGACTGATCAGAACAAAAGAAGGTTGTAAATCTAAACCCTAATTCCACCAGAAGAAATGTACAGCTAAGCAGTCAGAATAATTAAAATGCCTACAAATTTAGCAGATCTCTGCCAAGCATATACCGCATACCTACATCACGGACAACATATTCTAAATACATTTAGACTATGTACCCACATGAAAAATGGTGATTGATCAGACTGTCTTTTATATATTACCACTCTGTAATTCTACGGTAAGAGATATCAAGCTGGTAAAATTTATTTTAAATATCTCCACATTTAGCAGGGCTCTCCAGATGTATGCTAGGTAACTATATCTTAGATGCATTTTGACTAATACCCACATGAAAAATCTTGCAGATTTTTCAGAAAATAAGTATCAATCTGAACTTATTTTTTTCATGAACATTGAGTGTAGTCTGCATGTATTTTAAATATTGCATTTATTTATTCAAATGCATTTGAGTTTAGACCATACCCACATTGCAAATTAATCAGAAAATAGAAATAAATTTTTTATCAATTGTATTTTTAATTATGTATTTAAAATATCATTGTCTTTATTTAAATAGTAAATCCTATGGTTGTCAGGTCTTGAGTTGATTCTTTGTGAACTCTTTATGAACGAAACATTTTTTTAATATCTTTGTCTTTATTTAAATAATGTCTTCAATAATTGTTGAGCTTTTATTATAAACTCTTTGTAAACCAAGCATTCTCCCCACCATACCAACAGCCACTGAAACACTGCTACAAACAGAACCTTTTGTACTCTAGTGTTGGTGGGAAAAGCATAAACCTAGACCGTAAAACCAAATTGCCTCCTTGCCTTATATGAACCATATAGATTTCAGTACTATTTTTTTCTAGAGTCTCCAAAGCCTTAGTCATACTTTTCTTTCGAAGGACAATTTAACTTAGAATGCCCCCATTAAATACAAGGATCCCATAGATAATACCTTTCAAGCACACCCTCCTAGGCTGTCTGGTGTTCTTGTATCTGTGATCTCTGCACTGGATTTTGAATGTGTTAAAACAATCCACAAAAGGAGAGATGGAATCTTCTTGGATTGGTCTGTTGGTATGTTTCTTTCATCTCTTTACTGCATCCCTTGGATTTACAATTATCTTACCAGACTCTCCCAGCAATCTGATCAACACCCCACAGACAGGCTACACCATGAACATGGACAAGGCCCATACAGACCCTGGCGAGCAAAGGGCTGTCTACGAAATCATGACTGCCACAGGCAATGGTTGGGCTAGCAGCATCCCAGATGTGTGCAAAGGTAGGTGGCATGGGATTGAGTGTATGCCTGATCAATCTAAGGTCCTGCATGTTGTTTCCCTTTCTTTTGGAGCTCTCTCAGATGACACTGCATTCCCAACCTGTGACAACAGTTCTTTCATCTCACCTGCCATAATTCACCTCCCCCATCTCAAAAGACTCTTCTTTTACCAATGCTGCAAAGGCAATCCCCAGCCCATACCTAATTTCATAGGGCTACTGAATAATTCTCTGGAGTCCTTGGTCCTGAGGGAAAATGGTCATGTAGGCAACATCCCTCCAGAGCTAGGTAACCTTACCAAATTGCACACTCTAGATCTCCATGGCAATAATCTCAACTCTGCCATCCCCACTGAGCTTGGTGGACTAATCCATCTCCAGCTGCTGGATCTCAGCAAAAACATGCTGGTGAATCAGATTCCCACCAGCTTTGAATCCCTTACCAACATCAATATCCTTGACCTTAATCACAATCTGCTCTCTGGACCAATCCCAGACCAGCTTAGAGGCCTGAATTCCCTGAGAAAACTAGACCTGAGCAGTAACCAATTATCCGGTGCTGTGCCAGCAATACTTGGGCATTTGAGGAGCCTTGTTTTGTTGGATTTAAGCCACAATTGTCTCTCAGGCAGGCTTCCGGACTCCCTGGGGGACCTCAAGTTGTTGCAGGCGTTGATTTTACAGGGGAATTCCATTGATGGACCAATTCCAGATGCTGTTGGAGGCCTTGAGGAGCTGATGATCATGGTCCTGTCCAATGCAGGGCTCAAGGGACCTATCCCCGGGGCTCTGGGAAGTTTGACAAAGCTCAGAGTCTTGTATTTGGATGGGAATAGGCTGAATGGGTCCATACCCATAAGTGTGGGGAAGATGAACCATCTCAGTGAACTAAAAGTGGATGGAAATCTGCTTACAGGCCCTGTTCCTTTCAGCAGGGAATTCATGTGGAGATTGGGCAGAAGGATGAAGCTGGCCGATAATCCTGGCTTATGTTATCAGCCTATCAATGCAGCGGAAGAGATGGATTCTTCTCTCCTGTCAGGCATCAAGTACTGTTCTGAACATAAGACAAGTGGTCATGTCTCAACTAAAACAGCTCCTCCAATAGCATCTCAGAGGCCAGATATATCCCCAGATTCAGTGAAACATCCTGAAGTTTCTTTAGCCCATTTGAAGTCATCTTCTTGGCCTATATTGATCAACATCCTAGAGCCACTATTAGTTCTCACGATTCTCCTGCTTCGGTGCTAACAAGCTAATACGGTGCCATGCTAACCAGCCAATCAATGAAAAGGTGATGTGTTGTAAATAACTGATCTATGAATGCTTAATAGCTAGAGGGGCTCCTTACAGTCATGGAATCCCTAACACGAGCCATGTAACGCAATGAGTAAATAATCTATTGGAAGAGTATAACCAACAGTATGAAACTTCATACTGAATATGTATTTATGCTTTATATCTTTTAGAAGTGGACTGGGTGTAGAGTCATTTCTTTCTAAGTAGTAGTCTGTGTCTTAATTTCATTCAAATAAACTGTATCAAAATATCAATGGAGTCTTGAATCTCCGGCAATTCAGTCATGACAGAGAATACTTTTTATATTTCTATTTTTAGTTTTAGTAAGGCAGAAAGGTTATCACCTTGGACTTCATTGCAAGGGATTGGTGATTTTCAAGTTCATCTGTGGGAAAGATGGGCCACTGCACTGGCATTGCAAAGGATGCAACCAGCCATGTTTGTTTGGTTTTCTTTTAGTTTAAATTAGCATGATGAAGATACATTACTTAATGAAGAAGAAATTTTTAGATTTGGTTTGGATGTTTGATTTAGGATTTCATTTCGTGAATTTAGTTGTGATTATTATAATTTAATAAATATGTTAGAAATAAGTGAGACTTCTAAATTTTTTGATTTATAAAAGTTTTTAATTATTTGTATTTTTTTTTCTTTTATGTATATAATATTTGTAAATATTTATGGGGATATGTAATAACATATTTATGTGATGTTCTTTTGTTCTTTTATAGAATATGTGTAGACTCCTATTTCATGTTCTAATTATTTGAATGAGTGCATAAATTTGGGTTGTGCCTCTATGATCCTTATGAGTGTTTTGGTAGAGAGGTTTTTATTCCAACCCTCATCATCACACACTATAGATTGTAGGTGGGCTTTTGCTAGTAATGACCCAGATGTTGGTTATACATCTTCACTCAACGACCCACTTAGTGATTCTAGAAAGAAGGTTGAGGATGATCCAATCATCACATAAGATTACAAATTATGGAAGACAATGTCTTGCAGACAAAAATACTTTATTCTAAAAGTGACCTCAATTTTCAACAAAAAGGTGGACCTCCAAGAGGACTTCTTATGCAAAAATGTCCTCATTGGTAAATTCAATAGGGTTTGGCTTACTCTTGCTAGTTTGAAGGCATGGATTGATAAGGTTTTTTGGAGACCTCTTTTGAAGGGGGAAGTGATTATGATACCTCAAACCCAAGGTTTCTTCACAATCTTGTGCATGTATGCATCTAGGCACAAGAGTATTGTTTCTTTGGAACTATGATTTTAGGAAGGATATTTTTTTACTCCTATTTTTGTTTGCTTGCCATACTTTCCTTTATGTTTTTGATGTGAGTTTGGCTTGCAAGGGATAGGAAACTCCTTTGGAATTTTTTTGAAATATTTTCTTAACACTAAGAATTTTGCTAGTGCTACCTTTATACAAATTTGTGTTGAAATGGATTTTTCAAGAGATTTACCTATGTTAATTTAACTAAAAAAAGATGGTTGTTCAGAGTCTCAACCTTTGTATTTTGTGAACATCTCATTTAGGTGCCACAAATGTTTCAAATATAGACATTTTTCCTTTTCTTGCACAAGCTTGGAGAAATTTGGTCCTAAGAAGTCTTCCAAAAAGCATTTCAATCATGCAACTTGGTGGAAAGGGGTTGCTCCTCTCAACATCTTTCAATTGATGAGGAAAAAACTCAAGCAACCTTCACTCTTTCCATAGACAATCTTCCTCATCTCAAGGTCAAAACACCACATAGAACCCACATCAATATCAAGATAGCAAGCTCATGTCCTCATAGTTAATGAGGATGATAGTTCTTTCATTGGAGGTGGTGGTGATAAGCACATCTTCTTCTTAGCCTCAAGGAAATTGTGATCAAAATGATGGGACTTCTTTCCTATAAAGGATTTCAATGGGTGAGACATCTGTGAATACCAAATTGGTTGTAGAATTTTTTCCTAGGGTGGATGTTCAACACCCTTCTCTAGATTGTAGCTAGTTCCTTGAAAATTTAATGATAAAAACCTCAACAAATTAGATGGTGGTCCAAAAGATAAATTCTTCCTCCAAAAATGATAACTCTCAAGACAAAATGACTCATGCCAAAAAAGTTATTTGTTTGTCTAGAAGATTTAGCTAGGGTATGGTAAGATGGCTCCTCCAGCTTTTCGTTTAAGTGAAAAGTCAATGTTGATATCCAGGCTTGGTTATATAGTGTTTAGTTTGAATATGAGTTCATGTGTAAACAAATATTGGTTCAATTGACTCGACCTATTCTTTGACCTTTTTATAAAATCCCAATTTTGTATTGATTGAAATGTAAAATCTCTTTCCTATCAATAGAATGAAATAACAAAATATAACATTTTTATTGTCAAATAGGAGAGAGCTCTTACCCTTCACTTCACGAATTTAAATATTATAATAAATAATTGTTAATTAAAAACATAGAAATATATGTAATACATCCATTACTTCCTTGCAGTCAAGTATAATGTTAGATAAACTTTATAACAATGCAACCCAAATATTATGCAATTTTTTTTAAAAATATAACTATTAAGTAAATGAAAATAGCTTTTCAAATAAAAAATAAATAATATAAATAAAATTCAATAATTTTTAGTTAAAAACATACAATAAACAATGTAAATAAAATTAAACAATTTATAAATTTTAAATTAAAATAAAATAATTCTTAATTGAAAAAAAATTATTAAGTAAATTTTTATACAAAATTTCAACTATGTTTTATAATTTTCTCAATTGTATTACGGCAAGAATGGGCCATTTTTTAAATAAAAAATATTATTGTTTAGAAGTTTATATGCCTTGAAGTTTTTGTTAAAAATTAATAATATTTTAAATCTTCCCTTGATTCCTTTAGGTTTTTTATATATTTTACTTGAATACTTGGTTGATCTATATATGCTTAGTAAGTATCAAAGTTATAAGAATATTTTCGTCATTTACATATGATTGTTATGAAAAAATGAAAAAAGGAAAACAATTTTTTAACTACAAAGTTAAGGAAAAGCGACTAATGTTATTAGAAGATAAGTAAATGGATGTTATTACTAGAGATGCAAACTATGAAGCCTTTGATTCTCTTCAAGGGATATGTAGGCAAGGCTATTTTGATTTGGACCTTGAGGGATAAATTTAGGTTTAGGTTTATGAATTTCTCAAAATATACCACCAATTTTATAAGTTCCACACATATAAGTTTGGTTCTTTCAAAAGCCACAATTGACATATGACAAAAATAAATAAAAGGTTGATGCTTGTGGCTATATCTCATGTAAAGTCATTGGTAGGACTAAGAATCTTGTCACTATTTATGTATGACCACTATGAAAAAAATAATCAAATATAAAGTTGATGAAGAGAGTTTAAAGTCATTAGAATAAAAGTATATGGATGCTATGACTATGGATGTGAATTAAAAAGCCTCTAAATCTTTCAAAAAGATGTAAGGCAAGGCTATTTAGAAAATTTGACTCTTTCAAAAGCCGCAACCATTTGAGGCAAGGCTATTTAGAAAATTTGACTCTTTCAAAAGCCACAACCATTTGAAGTAAAGTTTTGTTTATCTAGATAGTAGATGCCTTAGGCTGTGATAATCTACTAAAAGGAGGCATGGATTGAGCTCTAGGGGATGGTTTTCTAGGACTCTATCTCTGCTCCTTGGTGGAGATAAAGATTTTATATTTCTTCTTCTCAAATTAGAAAATGATAGTTGAGTATACTATAAATTATCTCTTGAAGATTCTCTGGAATAAATCATTGGCATGACATTTAATGTCTAGTCTAGATCAAGATTTGTAAAGTTAGCTAGTAGAGTTGCTAGGTACTTATAGGATGCCTCTTTAAGGCCAAATGTGTTGAGAAAAACACCACTTTTTCAACAATATGACATAAATTTAATTAAAATGGTCTTATTAGGAATGCCAAAGATTGCTCACCTGGAATTGCAACCTTATTAAACCTATTGTTTAATATTCTAGTGAAAAATGGGATGATCTTCAGGTATGGTACCCTTGCAATGAAGATCAAACCTTTGGAGAAGGCTAGATTCCTCTCCAATCTAGATGCAAAAGTGTCGATCCAATTCCATACTAAACAACCCTAAACTAATCATATATTCTACCAACTTATAGAGGAAAAGGGATAAAGAATTTAGAAAATTAAAGGGAGGTGACACACCAATATTATATTATGTTTCTTCCCTCTTACTATAACATAGAGAAACAAGGAAGATGTCAAAATACTCATGCAATCTTTTGTTGAACCCTAACTTTCATATACACTAAAAAGGGCACAATTTTCACTTGGAATTGCACCCTTAACCTATTGGTCAGTATTCTAGCAAAACATATGATTGATCTTTAGGTGTGAGACCCTTGTAATGAAGATCAAACCTCTAGAGAAGGCCAACTTCCTCTTTAATCTAGATTTAGAAGTGTAGCTCCAAATCAATACTAAATGACCCTAAAGTAATAACATTCTATCAAATTATAGGGGAAAAAGGATGGAGAATGCAAAAAATTAAAGAGAGGATTAGATTGTGTTTCTTCTTGCTTACTAAAGCACAAAGAAGTAATGAAGATGTCAAAAGACTCATGCAGTCTTCTGATCTAGTAACTCTTATTAGCTTAAGTGAAAGTTAGGGTTTGACAAATGCTAGGAGGGAAGAAATATTCCATAGCTAACTCTACAAATAAGTATTAACACAACATACACATGCACAAAATTAAAAAAAATAAATTCAAAAATGAAAGAAAATATGTTTTGTACAACATAATAGAATTGAAGAGAGGTTAAAATAGAAAAAAATGTATTAATCAAAGGCTTGAAGCCTTTATATAGTAGCAGAGATGCAAAAAATTGTAGAGAACTAGGAGAAGAGCCATTTATAATGAGAAGAGCCATGTATTAATCAAAGGTTTTGATTTGTAGAGAACTAGGAGAAGAGCCATTTATAATGAGAATTAACAACCTTGTATTCCATTGTTGGGCACTGAAGAGACACAACACATGATAGAGAAGAAACCCTAGTCGTGGCCTTGAAAAAACCCAATGAATTTGTACGAAGATCCAATTATTAGCATGAGAAAATCCCTCAAACATGCTCTTGACATATGCATATTGATGAATGATAGGAGGTTTCACAGAGAAAACCCTATGAAATCTATAAATATTTTGGCCTAGAGATGGCCGCCTAATAGATAAGACCTCTGCAACCTAATAAATTCAATATAGCTCCACAAATCATTTAAAAATCCATTGCAAATACATTAAAGGCCTTTTAGAGACTTCACAGATCAATACTAGTAGTTGGTGAAGTTGTTGGAGCATTTATGGCAATATTGCTCTGAAATCATTCCACTTTGGTTAATTACAAAAATTTGATGCCCATTTAGCTTCTTTATAGAACTCTACAACACTTTATTTTTCTCTTTTCCTTAATTGGATCTTCATTTTAGATTTTTGTAGGAATTTGAACCTCAATCAGACATGGTGAGAAAATGGGATACATCAGGACAAGTTCAAATAACTTAAAAAATCTCACAATTTGGATACCCACAAAAGTTTTGCAACATTCAACCTTACAAGAAAATAGTCATCATCAGGTGAATGACGTCATGATGACATCATCAAGGTGAGGAATGGGGTGGAAGTGGATTCTTAGCCTCAATTTTGAACTTGGCCTATTTTTCAATAAAATAAATTGTGTTATGAATTTTTTGCCAAAGTTAAAAAATCATCCAAAATCTTGACAAGGTTAGAAAACCTCTCAAAATTTCGAAAAAGTTAGGATATCGCTCGAAATCCCAACAAAGTTAGGATTTCATCAAAAATCCTGACAAGGTTAGAAAACCTTCTAAAATCTTGACAACCATTTTTTAAAGGCGAAAATGATAGGAAAAAGTTATTTTTATTCAAAAAATTTATACATTTTTGGAGCTTTGTGGGTGCCTACAATGATTATTGGAGCCATTTTTATGCATGGTACATTATTGGAAATATATGGAGGCATGAATAGAGGTGTTGAATATTGGTCATAAAAAAGGGGATGATTTTATTAAAGAAGTAGTTACGAAGATGGATATTTTATTTTATTTTATAAATCTTTGTAACTCTCAAATTGAAAAAGAATCAATTGCAAAAACTAAAAGGCCACTCTTTTCTATTTATTGTAAAAATTCAAAGAGGAAGGGATCCAACATTTTGACCCCCCTTGCACTGTGATGCACAAGTGAGAATCGATCATAATAAATGATCAAATTTTGCAGTTTCAATTTATTGTTGTGAATGTTTATTGTCTATGTAGTAAATTGTAAATTAGATGCTAATGTTTATGAATAAGTCTATGAGCTTAGATGAACATTTGAATATTCCTTCCCTATGAGGATGTGTTTTTTAGTGGTGTTTAATTCATTTATTTGCAATGAATGATTAAGATTGTATTGATTCGAGTCATGAAGTATTGGTAGTCTGGTTTGTGAGCCACGATATTGATTGTTTTCCAGTCCATTTCAACATTGAAGTAGTTTCTTTAATTTTAAAAGCATTTCTCTTTGCATCTATCTCATGGCTATGAATAGGTGTTAGTTTTCTTTTCCTACTTTCTGGTCAAAAGCATACCCCATGTTTTATATATTTTCAAAAAATCAAAATTATATCAAAAGAGGGAGTTGTACCTCAATCAAAATTCAAAGGAAGATTACCAATGCAATGGTAATCTCTTCGACTATTGTGAATTGATTAGTCCTTCATGGGCATTATAGATTCATTTGTATTTAATTTTGTAAAGGACAAATTTGTTCACCAACATATTTTTGGTGACTTCATTGAGGAAATGAAAATATTGGTTTTCCTCATTCTCTAAAAAATTTAAAGTACCTCCTTTTGAATGGAGGTTGGTGAATTTGTAATTTTTTTTTTGATCCGTAAGCCATGAGAAGAGGGACCACACCCTTTTATTAAAAAATAAGAAATAATAAGTTACATCGATTCTGCCACACAAAAGTAGGAGCATAAAAGAATTAGAATCAATAAAGGAATGAAGAAAGCTAAGGAGAGCTACAAGAGGTTAAAAGGAAGAATAAAACCATATCCATGCTACAAATAGAGGCTTACAAGGAAATGACACAGTCACACTAGATTGCATCTAAACTCTTCTATTGTTCCTGGAGAGGAGAGCATCCATGGTCCACTAGGACCCCTCCTCCACAACTTCTTTCCCTTCATTGCGCAATTTTTCAGCCTCTAATTTTCTCCCCACCTTTCGCTTTGAACCACCACAATTCGGTTTTGATTTGTTGTTTGTTGTTTGGGAGATCCCAAGTTTTTGAGGTGGTTCTAGAATAAAATTGTGGTCAAAATAGTCATGCTTCAAATCATCGATATCATCCATACAAGGGAAGGTGCCATTAGACTTAGAGCCATGCTCCTTCGACACATGAGGGGCCAAGGGTGCCATGTTGCATGGGACGTGGGAGGAGGAGAGGACTCCATAGTATGCACATAATCCAACTCCATAGTAGGATGGGAATCCAAAAAATGCCGCGATTTTGCCAAGTAAAATTAACATATGAAGTACCAACCTTCTTAACCCACTTCTTAAGCCTGATACCTAGATCCAACTTGACACTGAAGAGAGAAAACCTCAATTTTGTGACCAAACATGTTGTAGTGAAAGCAAAGAAAAGCAAGACCTTCAAAATTTAAGAACTATGTCCATATGCCATGTGAAGAGTGGATTCAAATGGAATGAGAAAGGGGTTTTGAGATGTCCATCGTTGTACAATCCCTATAAAATCTGCGATCAAAAACCACAATGTCAACGTTAAGTTTGATGAAGGAGCCCACCTAGTTGATCATTTTGCTGATGAGATCAGGAAGACGCATGACCAAAGGCAGGTTATAGAGCCTGATCCAAACATGAACATGAGTGATCTTGGCTGTGGAAGGATAAAAAAGGGTCCTATTATCACTTGAAATTGCACCCTTGTTGAACCTGATGTTCAACACCTCAGTGTAACATGGGAAGACCTCAAGAGCTGTGGTTTTTTGTAAACATAGGTCAACCTCTGGAGAAGGCCGACTTCCTTTGTGGTATCACCTAACTACTGCTCTTTGAAAGAAAAGGGGATGAAGAGTGCATGAAAATTAAAATTTAAACCTATGGTGATACACCGAACTGATAAGAGAAATTGAATACTTAGGTTACACTTGAAAATTGGTAATGAACATAAGATTACACATCAAATTCTGTAAGCTTTGCATTAATATATCACAAACAGGTTTGATTCACACACTTTTTCAAGAGAGGAAAAGATTTTTCACAGACTAGAATCCATATGTGATTATGTAAACATAGTTTGTGATTTATATAATGATACTTTTGCAAAGGAAGGCACAAAAACAAAGGATAAAGCCATAAAGGAATAGAAGAAATTCACAAAATAACTTGATCATGAACCTGAAATGCTCAACACTTTGTGAGAACAAGATGGTAATTTGAAACATCAACAGTGACTGAATCGCATATCGGTGAGACACCTACTATGTCTCCCCGATGCGATTACACTCTAAAGAAGCATCGAGATAGCTTACAACTGTCAGTGAGAGTTCATAGAGAGTTGCCAAAAGTCATATCGACATCCTTGAAACCATCGACAAGACAATCGCTCGTCGGCAGGACATCCCATTGAATGCAAAACTCCCGCTCGGAGTCTCCCCAATCTCAAACTTTTGAACCACTATCGGTAAGAGCTTCCTAGTTAGCAAGAGATTACACCGAGGGTCCTTTTGTTTTGGAGAAAGCTCACTTCATTTTGGGGAGACATTGCTTGGTCAGTGAGACCTCACGGCGAACTCAAATCCTTCACCGAGCTCACCACTTCCTTTCTGTAAGACCCTATTGGGTCAGCAAGACATCTTGTTTCGGCGAGAGCCTACCTTCTTGTTCACAACGGTCAGTGAGACTATCGGGTCGGGGAGACTTCACCCCGAACTCAAAATATTATACTGAAGGCAACTCCTTGTCAGCAGGACCTTCGTCATTCAGTCAGACCTCATGCCAAAGGCAATATGTCTCGGCGAGACTACCCTCGTTCACTGAGACATCATGTCGAGCTCTTTACATTACACCGAAGGCACAAAACATGTCAGCATGACTAACAACCATCGGCGAGACATCTTGTCGATAGCACCTCCTTTTGTCGATGCTGCTCCACTTCGACGAGACCTCACCCCGTCGGTGAGACTTTATGGTGAACGGAAAGAGTCTTATCGATGTCCCTTCTATTTCAGCAAGACTATATAGCAATGATGCCCCCTCTCGCCAAGACTTCATGCAGTCGGAGAGACATCATCCCGAAGCAAATCATTCTCCCTGACACCACCTTGCGAATGACTGTCGACAGGACTTCCTCGGTCGGGGAGAGATAGGAAACTCATGGCGACCAAAATGTCCCAGCGACTTGAGGATTTCAAATGAATATAGCACAATAGCCAGTCGGCAAGACAAATGGAGGGTCTCAGCGACCTCATCTCTGGGGAGTTTTTGTGCTGAATCTGATCGAGGCAAAGCTTCCAATAGACTTCCCTGCGAAATAGCATCAGATGAAAACCTTCCCAATGAAATTTGAAGCCCTGCATGCTGGGCTCAACCCTTGTGGGAGCCATATTTAATCCATGTGCTGAATTTGAAACATAATTTCCCCTGATTGAGACCGTAGGTGAAAATTGGATAACAGGTCCATGGAGTGATGAAAAGGCTTGAGTGCTCGAAGAACCATGGGCCATTCTGAATCACAAAATTACAGTCAGCAGCAGAGTAGAAGGTCAACAAAAAGAAGCTGAAATCCACTAATTCAATCTTACGGGGAGACAAATTACTCCATGTAGATTGCACCCATTCCAAAATAGAAGCAACAAAAGGATGTCTTCTTAGGCATCTCAGGACCAAAGAGTGTTTTTCGAAGTCCTTGACAATTTCCTCAATGCAGTTGTGAGAGAGGCGGAAATCTGCAACATCATCAGAGATAACCACCTCCGTGTCATAATGGAAAAGGAGGAGCCATCAATTTGAGTTTTTGGAACCACACTGGGGGAGGAAGGTGACACAGGTGGGGGCACAGGGCAAGGCGAGCTAGGGTTCGCCTTCAAGATCCGCTCTATGCAAAAACCAGAACATTTGTGATATGGATTTGTGCAGTTTTTACAAGCTACAAGGGCAGCAGGATCCAAAGCAAGTGGCTTGGGTCCATTACCATGCACAACACAAGCTAGAGCTGGCCCCAAGGGGTGAAAACCTAGAGGCAACTATGGAGCAGCCGATGAAACAAGGTTCTCTAAAGCCAATGAGGAACACAGGGCATATCTTCTGCACCCCTCCCCATTCCCGTCAGTGTGACCTCCTTGACAATCGTTGGCAAGAGGCATGTCCTTATCCACACCATGACTTTCCACCAGCATGGCGATTTCACCCACCATTGTGACCTTTGTTGCAGTCCTAACACTCTCCAGGACTTCCTTCACTCATTTTCACTTCGCTCGCATTCAATGCTCGTTATATAAATTTCTCTCTCTACATAATTGACTCTGTAAAATTTATTTATCTGCTATTATTTTCAAATTTTCTCCATGGCAGTGCTTTCACCTCAACCATGGGAAAGTTGCTTTGGACCATTGGCCTTGCCTCAATATACAACTTTGCCTAGAGGTTCGAGAAAACATTTTCCAAAGTATAACAGGGAAGACTCCAAGATTGCTAATGATCATATTCTAGCCTTAACTACAACATGTGGAGTTTTGGGAGTAAAAGAAGAAGATGTATTCATGAGATTGTTTGTTGAAAGCTTCATTGGATGTGAGCCCAACGTTGCAAAATGGTTTCAGAACTTGAGACATGGATGCATAACCAATTGGGACCGATTGAAAGAGAAGTTTCTTTGTAGATTTGAGCTTTTGGTTGACATTAGTTCTTTATTATGCCAGTTCTTTTAGATTAAGGAGGAAGAAGAAGAACCAATTAGAAATTTCATAGATTGTTTCAACAAGATTTTGAATCAGATTCCTTGATCCAATGACAATCAACTAATTGAGCAAAATCTTCATTATACTTTTACATCATGAGGTTCAGTTTATTTTAGTGAAAGATAAAGTGTGCAATCTTGAGAAAGAACAAAAAGAAGCTATTAATATTGAGGATAAATTTATTCTATCTAGGTTGTGGAAGAAGAATCATGTTGAATAATATACAAAAAATTGTGTGACACAAAAGTGTAAAACCTTGAGTTTACAACCCATGCATTCATCAAATCTCCTTTGTCCTCCAGATGAAAGTTATAATCTTATTATTTTTTATCAAAAGAATTTTCAAAATAATGAAGTAAGTGATATGGAAATTAAATATTTTAGTGCTAAAATATACAACTCCAATTATGAGACAAATGAAGATGATTCTAATTCTTCAAGTGATTAAGAAGATTACTCTCCTCATGTGCAATTGGTAAATATGACATCTTCCATTCCAGCTAGAAAAAACACTGACATGAACATTTAGGATGAACAATTGTTGACATCCTCATCTGCTCTAGAAGTTGAAGTTTTTACATTTGAAAGTATTAATACAAGCTTAGTAAATAAAATTCAATTTGCAAAAAAAGAAGGTACAAATGATTTATCAATTATTTTTTCTCAAACTGATATGTAGCCTGGGGTTGAAGAGAAAAATAAAGTATTGATACAAGAAGAAGAAAATCATACAATATTCATTCCAAATTGGTGTCTAGAGGCTTTAAATGATGATTTTATTTCATCACTAATCTTTGAAGAAGAGAGTGTTGTTGATGAAATCAAAGATTCAACAGCTGTTAAAAAATATTTCACTATCGTGGATGCAAATGAGACAACCCCTAGTGAGCCCTCACAAATTTCTTCTTCTCTTCCAACAATGAAGGCCTTCACTTTTGAGGAGATTGATGGACATTTTATTTGTTGTGCAGTTGAGGGTGAAATTCAAAATCAATTTCAAGCAGAAGAAGATAAATCAATGAACGTCCATTCTTCATTATGCATGCAATCTAAATATGAGATGTTCAAATTTATTGATGAGAGTTATGAAGACAAGGCATTGGAAGAAGAGGTAATAAATCATCCCACTCTTGAATCTTTTTATTTTGAAGAAAGTGTTATGCAAGACTAAGGTCATTCAGCCCAATTATTTAAATCATTATGTGGGGATGATAAAAATAGGGAAAAAATTAAAATTGGTGATGAAGTTGTTGAGACATACGCTGCAGGTTGTCTAATTTTTTTAAATAATGTAGTATTAGAGCCTAGATCACTTCCACATATGGAAATCATAAGGCATCTCTATCTCATGTTTTCTACGAGGAATGTCCAATTTGAGGGTTGAGTTCTCCAGACATAAAAAATAAAGGGCAAAATGATGTTGCATTCAATGTTGTATAGGAAAACTTTGATGACCATGTGCAGGGTGATGCTGATATGAATAAGTGGTTGCAAAGTTTTATTATATAGAGTGGATTCTTGAGCATCACATTTTATTCAAAGAATCTTTACAAGGTGTATATCTTAGCTCTCTATTACAACAGTTGCAAGTTGGCAGTTGGTCGTGCAAGTGCTTTTTAGTCACCAAGAATTATTTCGCACACGTAGCTATTTCTCCCAACCTATTAATGAATTTGCATGATCATCTTGGAGGTATTTGAGGTAGGATTCCCTACCTTGTACATAGGTCTAGTAGAGGTTTTAGTTTCCCAGTTTTGGTCTTTTTTCTTCTTGTTGCGCCTTGTTTTGGTTTTCCTCCTTTTGGTTTGGATCAAGTCTCTCTCTGCCAGTCATGATTTGTTACCTTCTTGACTTTGTAGCCCAATGGATTTTAAGCACTGGCATATACTTGAGATTCTGGATTCCTTGCTACGTCCTTTTCAGTCTGTGTCCCTAGTCGGAGCCAATTGTTAGCCTCAGTTTTGAACTTGGCCTATTTTTCAAAAAAAAAAATCATGTCTAAATTTTTTGCAAAAGTTAAAAAATTATCCAAAATCCTGACAAGGTTAGAAAACCTCCCAAAATCCAGACAAAGTTAGGATTTCATCCAAAATCCTGAGAAGATTAGGATTTCACTCAAAATCCTAACAAAGTTAGGATTTCACTCAAAATCCCACTAAAGTTAGGATTTCATTTGAAATCTTGACAATGTTAGAAAACCTTCTGAAATCTTGACAACCACTTTTAAAAGGTGAAAATGAGAGAAAAAAACTATTCTTTTCAAAAGTTTTATACATTTTTGGAGCTTCGTGGGTGCCTGCAATGATTATTGGAGCCATTTTTATGGATGATACATTATTGAAAATATATGTAGGCATAAATAAAGGTGTTGAATATTGGTCATAAAAAAGGGGATAATTTTATTAAAGAAGTAGTTACGAAAAATGAATATTTTATTTTATTGTATAAATCTTTATAACTCCCAAATTGAAAAAGAATCAATTATAGAAACTAAAGGGTCACTCTTTTCTATTTATTGTAAAAAATTCAAAGAGGAAGGGGTCTGACATTTTGATCCCCCTTGCACTGTGATGCACAAGTGAGAATCGATCATAATAAATGATAAAATTTTGCAGTTTTAATTCATTGTTGTGAATGTTTATTGTCTGTGTAGTCAATTGTGAATTAGATGCTAATGTTTATGAATAAGTCTGTGAGCTTAGATGACCATTTGAATATTCCTTCCTTGTGAGGACGTGTTGTTCAATGGTGTTTAATTCATTTATTTACAGTGAATGATTAAGATTTATTGAGTTGAGTCAACAAGCATTGGTAGTCTGGTTTGTGAGCCATGATATTGATTGTTTTCTAGTTTATTTCAACATTGAAGTAGTTTCTTTAATTTTAAAATAATTTCTCTTCACATCTATCTTATGGCTATGAATAGGTGTTAGTTTTCCTTTCCCGCTTGCTGGTCAAAAGCATACCCCCCACTTTATATATTGTCAAAAAATAAAAATTATATCAGAAGAGGGAGTTGTACCTCAATCAAAATTCAAAGGAAGATTACTAATGCAATGATAATCTCTCCAACTATCGTGAATTGATCAGTCCTTCGTGGGCATTATAGAGTCATTTGTATTTAATTTTGGAAAGGAAAAATCTGTTCACTAACATGGATCCATTAAAATTCAGGCTTCATTGGGCTTAGGTGGAAAATTCATTTGCAAATACACCCTTATATTGGTTGGGTTCACTTGGAAAACCCCACAACTCTTTTTGTCATCAATATCCTGCAAATGTAGAAAATCAGGCCCTAACTACAATGGCAGAAAAACCATCGACAACTACATGTGGGAAGTTCACCTCCATCTACTTGCAACACTATACTTAGTCAAATTTAGCTTCATTTGGATGGATGTGAAAACTTGGCCTCCATCGACATTTGCAAGGAAATTGTCAGTATCTGCACTTTTGAAAGATATTTTGTTTGGTTGGAAACACCCACAAATCTGGATACATATGAAATTGGCACAAAACATTAGCTTGTGAGAAGCTAGCTTTCATCAGGATTTTATGGAAAAGATATTGACATTGACACCTTTAACTTCGAACCTATTCAAATGGAAAATTCCATAAATCTAGTAGACCACAAAATCCCTGCAAACTTACAAACTTACGAAAATTCAACCTCTAACTGGATCTATATAGGAAGATGGCCTGCATCTTCTCGCAAAGTTATACTTAGCCATTTTTTATGATTTTCCTCTTATGCAAAAAATACAAGGTGATATGCCTTTATGGAAATTCGAGGTGATGAGGAATTGTGGAGATTCGGCCAAGACCCGGATGAACTTGAAATCTCCACAACATCCAAATGGGGCTAAAAAATTTCGCAATTGCATGACTTGGTTGATTTAGCCCAAAAGTTCTCTAAATTTGAAAATGGGTACCCATTTGGCTTCTTTATAACAGGGCAAGTTCTAAAGTTCTTAAAACTCAATAGTCAATTTTGAGATGCTTGAACTTGGGCAATCGACTAAGGTAAGGGAAAGGAAGATCATAACTAGAAACCTACAAACATACAATATAGCCCATATAAGATCTCTCAAATTGGTTATAATTGATGGATCATAAGGTGGGAAAAAAATGCCAATGGTTGTCATTCTATTCCTTTTAACTTTTGATAGGTTTGACAATTTGATTTTGACTCTTATTTCTAATCAATTGTTTAAGTTGAAAAAATATATTTTTTTGTCTTGTTGTTAATATTTTGTATTTGGAAACTTAAGAGTTGCTCAAAATGTTCATGAACATGATTTGCACCATGAAAAAGGATAGAGTATGATTATGAGCCGTGCAATGATTGGTTGAAATGCAAATACTTTTTCTTTGTTGTCATTGACCAAAGACATTTTTGTATGTTTAACCATTTGGATAGCCAATGGATACAAAATATACCCCCCCATAGTTCAATTTATTTATCACTTGTTGGCATTGCAAATATTCATATTCTATGTAAATATGTTTCAACCTCATGTACTTTGTGTAATTCATATAGAGTATGAGGGTCCAATTAATAGTTATATGAATTGATTGCTTACATTTCACCTTTTGCAAAGAAAATTATGAAGTAATTAGTAGTTCCATTTTGTAACTAAATTGATGTGTAGCGATATTGAAGTGGGAGTTCTAATGAGTCAAATAGGCAACCTTCAACATTTTACTTAAATGTGTTAATTCTAAATAGTCCTTTGTTTCTTAATGCATTATCAATGTTAGAAGATGGATATTGGATTATGAATTGATAGTTGTCTACATAATTGTAAGGATTTTGACTCCTATTTCTAATCAATTACTTAAGTTAGTGAATATTTTTTTGTCTTGTTGTTAGGATTTTGTATTTGACAACTTAAAGAGAGGATCAAAATTTTCCATGAAGAAGATTTGCAATGTGAAAATGGATAGGGTATGATTCTAAGCCATACAATGATTGGTTGAAGTGCAAATACTTTTTTCTTGTTGTCATTGACTAAAGATATATTTGTATGTTTAAGTATTTGGATAGCCAATACATATAAAATATATCTCCTTGTAGTCCAATTTATTTGTCACTTCTAGTTAGCATTGTAGATATTCCCATTCAATGCAATTATATTTTAGCATCATGTACTTTATGTAATCCATATAGAGTATGAGGGTCCAATTCATAGTTATATGAATTATTTTCTTCTATTTCACCTTTTACAAGGAAAATTAAAAAGTAATCAGTAGTTCCATTTCATAGCTAAATTGATGTATAGCGATATTAAAGTAGGAATTCTAATGATTCAAATTGGAAATCTCTAGCATTCTACTTATATGTGTTAATGCTAAATAGTTATTTGTTTCTTAATGCTACAAGATTGAGATTTCCTTTTGAATTGATAGTTTTCTACACATATCATTTGTATTTCTTCTATGCCTAGTAGTCCTTTTGACCTCTTCATTTTCTTCACACAAAAATATTTTTTTGTAATATTCAAATTCAAAAGGGATATTCTAACTATGATCTATATGCAAACAATGCTTACTAAATTGCTTCATCTATTGGATATTAAATTTGTACATAGTTTTTCTTGGTTCCTTAGTTCTTTTCCCTCTGAAATATACAAGTAATGTGGTTATTACAATACCATTAAAATTAAAATTATTTTAGTTTATCTACTATTATTTATCTAGTTTTTTGTTCTATGCAAATTCTATAAATATTCATAACTTTTTTAAAAGATTACTATAATCTCATATAATTGTACTATCAAATTGTTTAATATGCTGAATAATTCAATATTGATAGATATTTAATTTAAACATCTTATAATCAATTGTGCTATACAATGGTCTAATTAGTCATTTATATATGAAATCAAATTTTTTTATAAATCTAAGTTGCAAAAAAAATTAAAGCCAACTACATAAACTAAACAAAAACCACGAACAATATAAACTATTATAATCTAAACAACATATAAAGTAGTATAATCATTATTTTATATTTTTTAGAAACAAATAGTTGCATTGAAAGAGTTGAAGATCAAAAACTAAAATTTTGATTTTGAGGGGTCATTTGCACTTAAGTATTTTCAAAGTTTTGATAGATTTGCAATTATAGATGAAGAATAATAGTTTCGAGAACATAAGTATGCAATAAATAGTTCCTGAGGTGGTGATTGCATTTATGGCTAACACACTTGCTTTAGTGTCTAGATGGAATTTCTTAAAACCTCCTTTATGCCCTAGTTTGTAATTTTCTTATATTCCATGATTATGATCAATGGACACTATGTTGGAGTTAATGGTGAACCCCACATCTCTGAAAAATTACTTGCAACCAAAACACCTATCTCAGATAGAGAGAAAAATACATGATTGTGCTATGCAACCTTGAGAGAATGATTTATCCAAAAAATTAACTGTATGTGCATTGAATTAATCTAAATGAATACAAATTATACAAATCAAGGCTTATAAAAGCAAAAAGAAACTTAGATGAAACCCTAGGTGAGGATTACGTTAGATCATGACAAGTTTCCACATCCTATGCTATGAGATAACATGACCTAAAAATAACTTAATCTAATAGTTAAAAAATATATACTAAGTTTATCTTAAGTGAATAAAGTAAAAGGGGCCTAATAATTAATTAATTATTAGGTGATTTTCCTAATTAATCCAACACCCCCTTAAGATCAACTTAGGGAGAAGCTAAAAACCTAATGATGAATGCTATGATGGATGTAGAATGGGTCCTAACTACAAGGTCTAATAAGGTGCCCATTCACAAATAAATGAATCTCTCATAGCCAGAGAAAAGGAGAAAAATACATAAGAAAAAAATCCTCTCCAAAAGAGTGAAAATGAAATAAATGTGAACTAATGAAAGAAGGAAAGGACTCAATGTGACCCCTCAAGGATTTATTCTATCACATAAGTAAAATAAATGCCCCACAATAGGAGAGAGAAAATGTGAATATGAATCCCTCCATAAAGAAATAGCTCCTATGCCAATGATGAAATCGTGAAGATAGAACATGATCCTCTACATGCAAACATTTCTCCCCTTAGGAAGGAACAAGTCCAATGGTGATTGGAGAATCCATTCCAATAAGCTGGATGAATATGGAATCTGAATCCAAATGATGTGTGCCTCTAAAAATTGCTCAAATTTCTACATGTTAGAATGAGATGATGTCAATCCAAAAATCATGTGAGGACTGATGTAGAATAAGCTCCAAAAATCATGATTATGGTGGGCTAATAATGATGAAGTGGCTATCATGAAAGAGGAGATGAATGTTTTCAAAATAATCCTCCAGATTTGTAATTTGAGACTCCACAAACAAGGATGATATGTCTACAAGATATGAATTCAAAGTAATTGTGTCTTGAATAGGATGAATGTTTTGTTATATTGAACCAATAGGAGCCAAGGTTGTGGCAAGGCCAAGCTAATTAGGAACAACAAAAGATGGATATTGGGTCTCGATATGAGGAGTAGGAACATCAAGACAAGTCTTTGAACCATTAGAACATGCAATACATGTGATATGCTCAAGCTCCTCTAAATTATACTCATCAAAAGGTATGCAATCTGCATCATCAAGGGGAATGAGACAATATCAAGTAGTATCCTCTAGGAATGGAGAGATATGAGGTTCTCCATGGATCTTTCAAAGTCTAGTCCAAAGCATGTTGGGAAAATTAATGTCTGATACAACATACATAGTGTCAGGATCAACACTAGAACAAATCATTCCTACAACATGACCACTGATAATAACCCAAGTTGATCTACTCCTTGGTGTGTCTAGTGTAGGTATAAGTCCATATAGATAATGCAAAAGATCAAACAACTTGATTTGTGTTAGGATTCCCTTTTTCCAAGAATCATAATTATCCTTTTCTAGGATGACCACAAAAGGATGAACAAAAAAACCCATAATAAGTCCTCAAAATGAAAAAGAAGAGACCAATAAAATCAATCCTTGTAAAGTAGATCAAATAAAGTCATCTCACACAAACAAATCATTTCTAGGTGCCAAGATGTCCAAGTAATTTAGAACAAGGTGAAATCAAAAAAAAAAATGTAGCTGGGGAAGATTCTAGGAAAAGTACACAAATGGATCTGAGGAGCTTTGAAATACTTTTCCAATGCCACAAAAATCATGAAAATTGGAGATATAGGTGAAAATTTATGAGCTCAAAAGTCAAAAATAATGATTTGAATTCAACATGGAATAAATTGTACTAGTAGAAAAATATGATGACACAACCTATACCACTTGAAAGTACATGAAACTATATTTTTGATGATATCATGTTTACCTAATTTTGACACCATATGCCCAAGTTATGGAAAAAAGAAAAAAATAGCTTCCTTAGGAAAAATTAGGGCTAGGAGTGGGCATGGTATAGTGATAATGTTACTATGACATAAAAAAAAACAGCTTGAACATTCCCTAGATTTCTAGAATATTCCTCTATGGCTACCAAAAAAATTACAAGTGGCCGAAAAAGAAGACACCAAAATTTTTGCATAGTCTACCAGAATATTTCATTCAATTGTGCTTGAATGGTAATCCAATTAGAAATGGATCACTAACAATGTGAAGGTTTGTTGTTGGTAGTTTTGCAACCCCAAAATTAAGCCACTAGTGGTAAAGGTTGTTGATGGTTATTCTAGCTTGCCACTAACGGTGCCTATTTCATGCAATACAAAAATATGGCACCACTTTTTATGCATCGATGGGAAGAGGCCACTAAGTGGTGAGGGAGATACTACCACCAATGCACAAATAATCATAATGATGTGATAAGCCAATCAGGGCATTGCATGTGTAGAAGCTTGCACCAATAAAAAAATCCCTTATTTTCTTTGATTTTTTTGATATTTAATTTTGCAAAACTAAAAATAAAAATAGAATATAATTGTTTTGGAAACCCAAATCATACCGGGCTAGCACAAGGGCCTATTCATGTTGGCTACTAACCATACAACCATATGGATTTGGCCTTGAGATTTGTGCAACCCATTTTTATTTATTTTTGTCAACCGCTCAGATTTTGGCGATTTGATAGGCATTCTTAAGGTTTTTGGTCATTCTAGGTCCAACAGTGATTCACTTTTCACTCTAGGATGACTTGATTTTTTCTCAAGGTTGGATCTCTTAGAATTTGTATAGGAAGTCACAGATATGGTGCTATGATACCATGTTAGAGTTGATGGTGAACTTCACAGCTCCCAAAAATCACCTACAACCAAAACACCTATCATATGTAGAGAAAAAGCCATGATTGTGTTATGCAACCTTGAGAGAATGATTGATCTAGGAAAGAAATTGTATGTGCATTGAATTAATTCAAATGAATATAAATTGTACAAATGAATGCTTATAAAAGAAAAAAAAAACAACCTAGATTAAACCCAGTGTGAGGATTAATTTAGATCATTACAAGTGTCCTCATCTTATGCTATGAGACAAAATGGCCTAAAAGTAGCTTAATCTAATAATAAAAAAACACTCACAAGTTTAGCTTAAGTGAATAAATTAAAAGGGGCATAATAATTAATTAATCATTAGACGATTTTCCTAATTACTCCAACACACTAGGGTGGATAGATTCAATTTTTTTTTTTTATTACGGTGCAAAATAGATGCTTTCTTATATTTACTCATTTTATGTGCATTTTTTGGACTTTAGACTATTTTTATTATTAGATTCCTCATGTTGTAGAATATTTTTTTTATTTCCCTTAGAACATAACGTCTTGCTTGTATTTAGACATGTTAATGTATTACTCTTTTGGATGTCAAGGCCATTATTGCACTTAGATCTATCTAATAATAAACATCCAAAAATATGATACATCAATTGTCTAAATGCAAACAAGGCCTTATGTGTTGTGATAATCAAAACCATATCTACAAAATGAGAGATCTATTAATAAAATTATAGTCTAAACCCACCAAAAAGACAAATCCATTGCACCTTCCCACCAATACGTTGTATTTGTATGTATGTCCAAATGTTGGTCTATGTGAGCTTTAAATCCTAAGGTTTTCAAAGTTCTAGTATAATATTCTTTTGTTATTTTCTCTTTTCGATGAAATGTTTATATTAGAAACCTTTTTAACCAGATTGTTCACGAACCCACCTATTTTCTAAATGGCCTTTCTCATTAGTCAATTATTTTCCTTTTTAGCAAGTTTCCTTTTGCATGAACTTTCATTCATCTTTCACTTGTCTTTTTGCAAATTTCCCTAGTTTGCTAACTTTATTTCTTGCTGAAAGATTTACATCATTCTTGCCTCGAGCTTAAATTTGTTTTTTAACTCATAACCAACATTTTCTTTTAAAAAGGTTTAAAAATCTTGTCTCAAGCTCTAGAATCTAGTAGCCCTAAAGCTATGGTATTTTTTGAGCTACTTTTCATTAACTGTGAATAGATTCAATTAGAAGATGTATGGAGATTGATTTTAGTTTGTTTTATTTTTGATTTTTTTTTTACTTTGGTAGGGTTGCTTAATACTTTTTCCACAAACTCTATATATTTTTTCTCATTGGAATTGTTGAAAGTACAACTTAATTTGTGTAGAATCTCGAGGTAAATCACTTACCATTCTTTTAGTGAGTTATTTTTGTGACATGTATAATCCTCAAATAAAAATTGTGTGCTCCCATTCATATATTCTTTGATATTTAGATTAAAATATTTGATGACAAGCTAAATGTAGAGTTACTTCTCCAAAGTGATTTTCTAAAATGTAGAGTTTTAATGTACTTACAAAGAACCCACCATATTTCAATTTCTTCTATGTTTGACTTGGCCCCATGGGTCACTGTTGCTTCCTCTATCATCCTACATGCATAAAATACAAGTGACTCTTTATTACTAAATCTGAAGAGTGGTAGAAATGTATTTATGATCTAATTTTAACCAACATTCCAAATGGAAAATTGATTTGAATAGTCAGCATATTGAATTTGATAAAAAATAAAAGCCCAAATTGAGAAAGATACCAAATGTAAAGAAATCAGTAAAATCTATGTTAAAATTCAAAATTTATTAACATGGCTGAAAATTTTAGGATATAATGGGACCTTAATAAGTCTTACAATTCTAATAAGTTTATAAAATATAATGCTTTCTAGCTTCGATGAATGAACCATAATGGTTATTTTTGTGCATATGTATGCACTCTCTTCTATGGTTGTTGTTATGGACCTACACAATCAATGATAAATTCTTGCTACTTATAGTTGTGAAAACCCCTCTAATTATGTTGCAATGGCCTATATTTGGCCATATGGGATGGACATGTAGGATGTGGTGGTCTGTGAATTTTATTCTACATATTATCTAGTTGAGATAAAGGAAATGTTTTCCTTTGTCATGGAACTTGAGTTCAAAATTGGTTGTGTGGATTCCCCTAAAAAGTTCTTTAGTGGATTGATTCCAAGGGACATACCACAACATAAATGCCCTAAAATTGTTACATATTTTGGCGAATGTTACTAGTTGCTATAAAATAGCTATTCAATATTTGCACATTTGATTAAAAAGTAGTATCATTCTAGCCCCTTGATTTATATTTTATGTTGGTAATTCAACCATAACAAATCTAACCTTTGAATGGTATTTCTTTCTATAAGTTGTTCCGAGAATGTAGGATGTATGAGAATCAAACAAAAAATCATAGGATTGAATTTATATGATGAACACTTCATAATATTGCAAATAATATTTTTTAGGGATGACTAATCATTATTTGGAACATATTTAATTCATAGATGTAGCATACTAAAATCTTCTATTGCAAGTTTTGATTATTGTATGGATTTTGTTTGTAGCATAAATATAAGTTTGTAGAAAATGAATCTTTCCCAAAATAATAATAATAAAAAAAAAAACTTACAAGAAAGATGTTTGGGAAAAAGAATAGATTCACGAACTAACAAACCTTTTGAAAAGGTTTACAAATTAATTTTTTTGCTGAAAAGATAAAATAACAGAAGACTATGTCAAGATATTACACCCAAACTTTGGAAACTTAGAGACTTAAACCTTAGATTGACCAATAGAACCCCTTATGAATTATTTTATGGATTAGAAGACAATATATCAATTAGCTTAGAATTCTTAATATATAGGTTGTTGTAGAAATTTAGCCAAGAAAAAGATGATGCAATTTGTCATAAAATGCATGATTTGACGAAAAACCAACAAAATCATTGAAAATTCATAAAAATTAACTCCAAACTTTCTTTTCAATGAAAATTTTAGTTTGTGAACTATGAAAAGTACCAAAACAAAGACTTAGACACACATTATTTCAATAAAAGAGCATTTTGTGAATCAAAGAACATGCCAAAAAGAAGGGACAAAATCATATAAGACATAAATCTTTCAACAAGAAACAAAGTCAACGAACTAAGCAAATGGAAAAAGATAAGTGAAAGATGCTTCAAAACAGGACATGTTGCTGCTCAATGTGGATTCGAGAAGAAGTCTAAGACTGCTACTTGGTGGAATGGCGCTTCTCTACAACATTACACGGTGGAAAAGAAATCTGATCTGCCTAGGAGCTTCTCTGAGGTGGTGGTTTCTGACTCACAAGTTGCTGGGGCTTTTGTTTCACAGGTTGTTGGGGTTTCGACTGCTAGGGTTTCTCCTTCCTCCGTTGGGGAAGCTACCAAGATAAATCATATTGAGCATACGATTAGACCTATTTCTGTATCTACTGAGGGAGCTTTGTTTCCCATCTCTGGTTGCTCTCCGGTTATTCCCACACCTATTCAGGCAAACTTTGATGTTACCTCTCGGGCTGCGGATTTTCATCCTCAGGAAATTGATGGGCTGGCTTGGCAGGCTAACGCGACACAAGTTGAAGAAGGCTAGACTACTGTTACTGGAAAAAAATCTAAAACCTATGGGCGTTCTTTCGATATGACTCTTCGCTCCAACAAGCGAAACTCTAATTGTAAAACCTAATGGTGTTTGTTTGGGAGCTGGTTTTTTGTTGACTGTAGGCTGTCTTTTTTGCAGTCTGGTCTTTTTGGCTTGTTTAAGTTGTTTGGCTTTTTGGTTGTAAAGGGTTCCAAATCCCTTCAAAATATGTTTTCCCCAATATCAAAAACAATTTCCTTACAAGAAATCTCTTTGGGAAAATACATACACAAACTCTTATGTCTATAAAAAAATGCTACCCACATCACTAATTATTAATACCATTTACCAGTACTACATAAACTACCACTTTGCCTAACAATCACCTAATAAATCCCTCTATTACTAATCCAAAATTTGAGTATGGAAAAATTCCAACCATAAATTTTTACAAGAGATTACAATGATCAAAGATTGATAAATTTGATTAGAAACACCCAAAAAATAAAGAAAAGCTTAAACAACATGCACAATATTTTCCATAACTATGTGCAATATATTCTCTACATATATTTACATTGATAAAATCTCTATAAAACAAAAATAGAAGCAACCGATCAATCCATATAATAGCTAGAGCTTAGCATGCCACATAGGATGCCAATAATCTATTTGATTCTTTGTACCTATTTTAAGTTGTTTGGAACCAAATAATATTATGAGTCCTTCTACAACTGCAATGATGTCTTCCTAAAATTGTTGTGCAATTATAATTAAAAGTAAAGATGTAACATGCCAATTGTTCTACCTAGTAAATTTACTAAGTTTTACCCACAAGTAAATTGTCTATGCATCTAAAGTAATGAGCAATAAAAAATTTCTTTTCTATTCAATAATAAATGCATCATTTGAAACATAACCTTTTCAAACTTTTCCATTGCATAATCAAAGAAGCATTTCAATAATATAAGTATGATTTAACTTTACATAAACGTATTCAAGATAACATTTCACATTTATAATTTCCATATAGATGGACACATGATTACATACAGAGCTTCAACAAGCTTACATGAATTAGAAATATAAATGGTCCAAAATGTCCTCCCAAATCTTAGCCACCAATTGCATGAGGAGAAGCATCACTCAAGCGATTTTCCACCAACCATGGACTAACTATGGTCCCCACACATCTATCAAACTTGGTAAGATGGCCCTCCCTTCGACTAAGAGATTTGTTTGGTAACCTCGTCCTTTAAATAGCCTTTTATGAGTATAGTGATGTGTCCTACATATCTAGAGTTGCCATAATGTTTGTTACCTCAGCCTAGAATGTAAATTGGATCACATAGTGAACTGAAAAATGTAGATAGCGGCTACCCACACTACTTTGGCCAAAGATTCATCACCCAGTAATTTCTAGTGAGGTTATCTATTCACCACATTTAATTGCTCAATTTGTATTGACCATTAGTATTCTATTCTAAGGTTATCCCCTTTTCTGTGGATTATCCTAACCTCAGGAATAACCTTCCCATTAACTTATATCTAAATGACATTGCTACAAGAATCTCAAAACAACTCTATCTTATGCTACACACCTAGAGTATCGTCATACTTCATATACTACTAACATTCTATTATAGTATAAATAGTATACAATCGTATAAAACCCATTATAGTATAAATACCTATGCATGTATAAACCCAAAAGAAAGGTTTCCCAATACAAGAATCAAACAAGAAACTTTCAAAAGATATGCAAGCATCATAACACACATAAAATACAATCTTTCCAAACATGGAAACATAATAGACAATCTTTCAAACATAATAACAAAGGAGTAGAAATCAACATGCCTATTTAAAGCTCCAACTGATTAATCTTCCCTCCTAGCTTAATAGCTCAAGCTTGCTTGCAACTTCCTCTAAGAACAACCCAAATCCCTCTACTTTCTTCTCACTAAATCTCTCAACAATACTAAAGTATTACAACAAAACAACTATCTAACTCACAAACTCTCAACTCACTTTGCATATAAATTGTAACATAATAACACAAGGAAATCAGATTGATAAGTGTAGCAATTGGTAGAATGAGCATCTCTATTTATACTAAATTTTGAGCAACCAAAGGCTACAAGCAAGTTAATATTTCTGCCACCCTTCTATCCTCATGCAACGACTCACCAAGCTAACTTATAGGTTTGCAACACATAACAATCCTCACCATTTAAATGGTTGAGTCGACTTGTTACAAGGGACATCAAGACTCTTTTACTAATTCAAATGAACAACAAGCTCAAAAACAAGTTTCTTAAATCAAATTCCTTCACATATTGCTTCCACGTTTACTTTTGACTGAGTCTCAAGGCTATTATCATACTTATGCACATTTTGCAAACTTCTTTTGCATTCCATGCACTTCTAGATTGGCACCACACTCATACGTTGGTGTCCCATAAGGATAGCACAGGTAGACTATTTCCTTATTGTTTCAAAACTGTATTAACTTCTCACTGAAACGTATACACACCAACTCATAAACTCATATGTGCCTCTTACTTTGGTTGACTTGGTCTAATATTGCTTTATGCACTAGTTTACTATGCTTTTAAAGACTGCACCATGTATTATCATATACACCTTTGTTCACTTGAGCGCTTCTCTTTTATTAGTAATAATAATGGTGCTATGTATTGTGCTTAGTGATTTTCTCAAATGACTTTCAATCATATATATATATATATATCCTTCATGATATATATACATATATATTGATATATATTAATATATATACTTATTTCACAAGGTTTAACAAATACATTATTATCGATTATCAACATATATAATTGTATAAGGAATAACATTACGTATATATATACACAATTATATTCTAGTCACTTAAAATTTCCTGAATGATACTACACATTTGAATTTGATCACTATCATTGTTTCATCCTAAAATTCATCCTCTTTTCGCTTGTTTAATTAAATTAACCTAGTTATTTAATCAAATGCCTCATTTTCATCTATTAATCTAATTGATCTAATTAGTTTAATTCACCCCCTTTCACACTAACATTTCACCTTGTTTAATTGAATAAATCAAATTATTTAATTTAAACCTTATTTCCTCCCATTTCATTAAATAATCTTTATTATTTAATTGAATGCCATTTTGAATTCATTTTTCATTAAACATGTTAATTATTTAATGGATATCATATTATTCTCCATCTTGCACATTAAAAATTATTTTTGATTAGTAAATTTTCTAATTTCCCCTCCCATCCACTTGCATAGGGAATATTCCAAAGGAATATTCTCCTATTTGGCTCCAAAAAGGAATGATAATTTTCAAACAAACTTTGTAACAAAAATTCAAAGTTGTTACAAAGTGTGTTTATTTGAATCATTCTTATCCCTTGATCTTTCCTTGATCCATGTGATCTTTGATTCTCATCCATTGATGAGAATCCTTGATCCATGTTTCATCCTTCTTTCAATATTGACCATTGATAGATCAAATCGATCTAAGCTTTTGATTCTTCATTTTCTCTCCTATAAATACATCACTATTTAAAGAGAAATGTATCTATCTTTTGATAACAAAGTTATGTTGTTGAAATTCATACTCACTTGCATCCATATTGAGCATTTGTTAGCATTTTAAATTAATCTCCATACATATTAGCTTAAGCATCCATTAATGGCTTCCATACTAGCTTAGCTTGCATCCATTTTAGCATAAATTTTTATCTATGGCTTGCATCATTGAATTTTGTTTACATTTACCATAGATTGCATCCATTTTATCAAGTATTTTAGTATTTAGAATTCATCTTCATCATGTTAAACTAGTTTTATACCATGTTTCATTCATATCTCATTGGTTTCATCAATTTTATTTAATAAAACTAATTGAAACAAGATCATATTATCCAAGGGATTGGGAAAAGGTCGCCATTCCACATCAACACAACACCACTCCCCTAATGGGATAATATTCAAGGTCTTAGAATAAATTTCTCTTATGTTTTCATGTTGATTTCATGTCAGTTTAATGGGTTCTTGTTCTTTGAAAACTTGAATATCTCATTGGGATCATTGCTTAGGGGATTAAATAGGGTTTAAATTCATTTGGATCTATCGTATTTAGTACACACTATGACTTTGGTCACATATATAAATATATATACTATATTTACATATATATAATATTATTTCAATATCTTTATAAAAACACTCATACTCATAACCATCGATTGACATATATATAGAGTGTATATATACAAATATATGTCACTTTATTCCAATGGTATTCCCATGCATATGGCTAATCCATCCATGAGCATGCATAGGTACATGTACCTATGTATACTCATGTACGTATTCACTCACATGTATGAGTTTACTATAGAAACGTACATATATACATATATATAAATTTTATGCATATATCTCATCAATATAATAATAAACACACAAGGAAGGGCTTCAACTCAACATCAAGACTTCATCACATTCCTCATTCTAACATTCATAAAACAATATTGCAAACATTTACAATCAGAATTGAAGATCACTTACCCATTACCCAAATTGAATTGACTTAACTAAAACCAACTAGGGTGTGAGTGTGTGAATGCTCAGTAAGTTCGAATTAAAGGTTACCAGATCAAGTTCTTCTCTTGAGTGATACTTCCCCTTTCTTCCAAAGGTTTTAAAACTGTTCTTGCATTCAACTTAGTTCACCATAATAGTAGTTAGCTGAATCAATACATTCATATGCATCATATATATTTCATATATAAAATCATTATAAAACATTAAATTGAATCAAACACTCATTCATCATATTTCCATCAAAATTCACATGTATAAAACACATTCACATTTATTAAAGCAATTTACCAAACAAGGTAATAGTAAATAGGTAATAACACACAAAGTGTAACATATTCCCCCTCTTGTGAATCATTTTCCTTGATGATTTTTAAGTATCAAATATGATCATAACATAAAGCACAACATCACAAAACATAATTTTTTTCAAGAGTTTTCAAAATCTAGCAAGACTTGTGGAAAATTTTGCCTCATTTCAACATAGTCTTCCCATATGGAAAAATCTTCTGCATATTGATCCCACTGGACCTTGAATTCTAGAACCTCTCTGTTACACAAGTGGAGCTTATGTGTTTCAAGCACCTTGAGAGGCTTGATCATTACCACCCCTGGGTCCTACACCTATAAAGCATTCCAATCAATACCATGGTTATCATCTGGGATATACTTCTTAAGGTATGAGACATGAAAGATGTTATGCATCCTAGCAAGAGTTGGTGGCAAGGAAATCCTATATGTGACATGTTTGATTTCCTCAAGAATCTTAAAAGGTCCAACATAGCACAGAGCTAGTTTGGATGACTTTCTAAACTTGATAAAAAAACTTTTGAGGTTTAAATTGCAACAAAACCCTATCCCCTACTATGAAATTTTTGGGTACTCATTTAGAATCAATGTTACTTTTGTGGGAGTAAATGGTGACTCCCCAACACCCCCAAGAACAGTTGCGACCAAAACCACTTCCACAAGAGAGAGAATGGAAAGAAAGCTTGCTTCACAATGCAAGATTGAATAATGGTTGAATTGATACAAATGTACATCAGATGTCTTGCTTATAAAGGAAAGGGGAGAGATAGGATTAGACAAGATCATGACAAGTGTCGTAATTCTATAATATGAGATAACTAACTACTTAGGAATCATGCAATATAGCTAGATAAGATAAGTTCTAGAAAAAGCCAACTAAGACTTCTAGAAAGAATCTTATATCCTAAGTAAACCTAAGCATGTGAATATGTCCCTTAATTACCTAGTGAGTGAATTAGCTAGGTACAAGACATTTATTCACACCAACACCCCCCCTTAAGTGAAACTTAGTGAGAAGATTATTATGCAAACTATGCAAAGATGAAGATGACTATGGGTCCCAGCTACTAGGCTATGTTAGGTACCCATTTACAATGCAAATGCAAACAATCTCTCACAAGTGGAGAAAAGGAGAAAACCCAATGGGACAAATCTGCTCTCCAAAAAAGAGAAAACAAAAACAAAACAAACATGATGTATGGACGACTTGATGATACCCCCCAAGGACTACATCCATCATGTATATACAATCAAATACCCCTCCATAAGAGGGAAATATAGAGATTAGATATCCCCCCCATAATGTGTGATCTCCTACAAGCATGGTTAATGTTTGAAGACAAAACATAATCCAATGTCGACAAACAATGTTTCTCCCCTTGGGAAGAAGATACACCATGTACAAATGCAGGAATGCTTCTCATTCTGGATAGGAATTAGGAAGATGAATCCATATGTATGAAGATTGTGTCTTTGAAATCTGCTCATGTGTTGCCAAGTTCTTGGATGATGAAGATGATGCCACAATCCAATCAGGTACATGCCCAATCACAACAAACTGTGACAAACCAAGAACCAATGGAAACTGATCTTGAACAAACTCTAAAGACAAACCCTCATCAAATAGGAGAGATAATGGCAAGAAAGCTTGCTTCACAATGCAATATTGAATAATGGTTGAATTGATACAAATGTACATGAGATGTCTTACTTATAAAGGAAAGGGGAGAGATAGGATTAGACAAGATCATGACAAGTGTCGTAATCCTATAATATGAGACAACTAACTACCTATGAATCATGCAATATAGCTAGATAAGATAAGTTCTAGAAAATCCAACTAAGACTTCTAGAAAGAATCTTATATCCTAAGTAAACTTAAGCATGTGAATATGTCCCGTAAATACCTAGTGAGTGAATTAGCTAGGTAAAAGACATTTATTCATACCAAAAACTTTTCTGCCTATCATTAGCTTCTGCTAACCTCTGTTTAATAATTCCATCTTGTTCCCCCATTTTTGACATCTCTAGCCCAAGGCTTATCCTATCTTCTAGTTTATCCCAACTTATAGGAGTTTGACACTTCTTGCCATATAATGCTTCAAATGGAGCCATCTTGATCGTAGAATGATAGGATTTATTATATGAAAACTATTGGAAATAGGATGCCATTTAATTGCAATCCTAAACATTATTTCATGTATCTCCTAAGTCCTTGGAAAGTGTTCCCCAACACTGGGATTAGAAAGAGATTATTTTTTAATGAAATAATCATGTTAATTGACATTTGTAATTAATTCTAAATGATAGGAGCGTGTGAAGGTGTCCAAGATGAGTTCCTAAATAATAGGACCACATGGGGCGCCCACATGGAAGGTGGAACCCACATTGAGTTAAGTTAACTATTTGGAGAAAAAGATAACACTTTTGTAATGCATGTAAAGATCCTAGAAGTTAGGGATTGATATTTACATGCATGAAGTTCAGTTCAATTCAATTCTGATTAGTTCAATTTAGTTTAGTTTAGTTTAGTTTAGTTCAGTATCAATTCAATATTATTTCAGTTCAGTTTAGTTTAGTTATGGTTTAGTTATCTTCAATTGCATGTAGTTAGTTTCAATTGAATGCTAGTTGACTTCAATTGACTTGGAATGCATGACTAACAACTTAAGTTGCATGACAAATAACAGGGGACTACTTTCAGTTAATAGGGGATGATCATTCTTGGATGAATGGTGGAGAGATATATTTTAGTTAAAAAAGATTGACTTGGACCCACCTTGGGCACCCAAGTTGGCTTCTTGGAGTTAACACTTTTGCATGATAAGATATTTCATAAGGCTGAGTTAAGTGGGCCCATTCTTGGGCACCAACTTTGAGGATACACTTAGAAGATATCTTTAGAATAAAGGTTGAGTTATGACTTCAGTTTGGGACACCCAAATGAATGAAGGAGTTGATTTGAAATTGTTCTTCATGGTAGAACTCTATTTGCAAGAGATAGGTGTAGGTTTTGTGAGATAAGCATTAAGCTTTGTAATTGTGGCTCTTTGGAATTTACAAGGTTGATTATTTCCTATTTATCTCAAGAGAGTTGAAGAGAGTTTGTATCATTTTTTATTGCAGGTTGTGAGGAAGGTTTTTTTAAGGAAAAAGAAGCATCTCAAGGATTGGAATTATTGTAATCTTATTATGAGATTAAATAATACATTGATTCTTGGTGGAATTTTTTCCTGAAAGGGTTTCTCCACGGTATATGTTGTGTAACTTCTAATATTCTGTCTAATTCTTCTACAACCTTCTGTCTTCATTCTACAAATGGTAAAATGAATCTAACCAGATAATCATCCACAAAAAATCTATAACAAAGAATAAATATTTAGAATAACAAAGAATAAATATTTAGATCAACAATCACAAAGTTTTACAAAGTATTAAGCTACAAAATCACATCAATTTTCAACGCAAATGGTACCAAAGGTAGGTAATCCTCCCACTTGTATTGCTAATCCACACAATACATCCTTAGTAGGTCTTCTAATACTTGGTTCACCCTTTTAGTTTTCCCATCCGTTTTTGGATGATAAGTGCAAAACTTATGTTTAGTTGAGTCCCAAGTGATGTAAGCAATTTTTTTCAAAACCTAGATGAACCACTCTAGCATCCCTATCAAAAATGATCTTTTCAAGAATCCCATGTAATCTAAATATCTCTTGAATAAAATTTTGTGTTATTAAGGAGCTCCATCTATCAAATTCCCTAGTATGAAGTGAGATATCTTTGTAATATTGTCAACCAGTACCATAATGGCATTGTGCTTATTCCTTGACATAGGGAGACCTTGCACAAAATCCACACTAAAAACTTTCCACTTTCTTTCTAGAACTCATGGGGATATAAAATACCTGTAAGATGATTATGCTCTACCTTCACTCTTTGACACTCTAAAAAACTTGCTACAAATCTCGTTGCATCCCCTTTCATACCCTTCCAAAAATATAATGGCTTTACATCAACTAACATCTTAGTTACACCAAGATGTCCTTAATATGGTGCATTGTGAACTTCTTTCCATACCATGCTCCTTAATTCCCCAATGTTAGGTACATAAATCCTTCAATTAAATCTTAATAAACCATTAGGTTCAAAGTGATATCCCTCATAACTTCAATATTGCGGCTTGTCTGTGAGTGCTTGCTTGACTTGCTCATAGAACTTGCCACCTTTAGATTTTTACAACACCCGATCCTTGAAGTTAATTTGGATTGATATCATAGAGGAGATATGCCTCCTATGACTTAAGGCATCAACGACCTGATTCTATTTCCCCTTGATATAACTAATGTTGAAATCATAGTCAGGCTCAAATTCCAACCATCTCCTTTATCATGCATTTAATTTAGGTTGAGTAAACAAATAATTTAGACTATGATGATCAATCTTCAGTTCAATTGGTTTTCCCAATAGAAAATGTCTTCACATCTATAATGCATGGACAACTACTACTAATTCTAAATCATTTGAAGCATAATTTTATTCATAGGGATTCAACTGCCTTGAATTGTAAGCTATGATTCGCCACTCCTGCATCAATACTCCACCCAAACCTTCTCCTGATGCACTCATAATAAATACAAAGTTACCATTTGGATTTGGTACCTTTAGTATCAGTGTTGTGGTCAACCTTTTCTTAAGTTGGTCAAATGCTGCTTAACACTTCTCAAACCACTCAAACTTATTCCCCTTCCTTTGCAATGATGTGATGGGAAAAGCTATTCTCAAAAAGTTTGTGATAAACTTACAGTAATACCTAGCCAAACCCATAAAACTTCTAACTTCTGGCACAATCTTAGGCACCAACCACTCTAACATTGCTTTTATCTTTGCTAGATCAACCACAATACCATTAGCCAAAATTATGTGACCCAAATACTGTACTTCCTTCTGGAAGAAGGTACACTTTGAAACTTTTCCATATAACTTCTACTCTCTCAATCGTTGGAGAACAATCTCTAGATGCTTGAGATGTTCTTCATTCTTGAAGTAAATTAAGATTTCATCCAAGAAGACCAACAAAAACTTATCCAAACAATCTCTAAATACATTTTTCATTAGGTTCATGAATGATGTTGGTGCATTCATTAGCCCAAATGGTAGGATTGTGAACTCATAATATCCTTATCTAGTCGTGAAATTAGTTTTGAAAATATCTTCATCCTTGATTCTTAGTTGGTGATATCAATAAAGTAGATCAATATTTGAAAAAATTGTCGCTTCTCGCATTTGATCAAAGAGATCATTGATACATGGCAATGTATACTTATTATTTATCGTTGCTTTGTTAATTAATTGATAATCAATACATAAGCGTAGTGTACCATCCTTCTTTACAAAGTTCACTGACACTCCTGAGGGTGAAACACTAGGTTTTATCAATCCTTTAGAAAACAACTCTTCTAGTTGTAGCTTTAACTCCATTAATTTAGTTGTGATCATCCTATAAGGTACTTTTGATATAGGTTCCAACCTTGGTACTATGTCAATGGAGAAGTCAAATATCCTCTTAGGTGGTAATCCAAGTAATTCTTCTATAGATCTTTAACAATTACATAAAATTAAACATAAATAAACATAAATATCATGCATACCACAACACAGTGATTTACGTGGGGAAAACCCTTTTGGGAGAAAAACCCCACACTCCAAAGGAAACATGACCACTATCATACTCTCATAATACATCACAATACATAGCCATAAAACAACACCCTTATAAAACAGGGTTTCCTTCTAGGGAAATTTAAGCTAATAAAATATTGGTCAAATCTAAGACATAAAGATGAATAATCCAAATTTATAATAATAAAATATAAATAAAATTTAGGTTTTGGTGGTGTTTCCCTTGATCTCCCACCAAGGCATGTTGTCTGCGAACCCCCAATAGGGGGGATGATCCCCCTAGACCCCTCACGGGGAGAGACCCCCACACACACCCCTGTCGTCGTCAGATGAACACTACCTTATGTATCAATAGTAACTTATGTAATTGCAAGGTTGAGACACATTTTCGCAACAAGGGGTTGGTCACTCTAGTGGCCCTGGTGGTGGTTCTGCTGGTCCTATTTCATCCTCTGACCTTGTCTTAAATGCTTTATTATAGAATATGGGACAAATGTAAAAATAGTTGGCAAAACTTTTTACATCTTCTTCTTCACCTATGTTTCAACCTTTCTTTCATCACAGTCCTTTGTCCATCACTATTTTGAACACTCCTATCCCTCAGGTGATGGCGATTCCAAAGTTTAAAAAGTATAGTGATCATGGAGATCTTATGACTCATGTTTACATACAATTCTATGTGCAAATACTTCTTCCACCAAGATGCATTGATGGAAAATCTTTTTTGTGATCCCTTAAGGATGCTACACTTGAGTGGTAATGTAATATACCAGATAATTCTATCTTTTTATTTGATAAGTTGGTGAATCTGTTCCTAAGGAAGTTCCAAGCTAACATCAAACCAAAGATGGATTTCTCCAAATTTCATTTTATGCAAGCAAGGGGACCACAAAAAGGTAACTAGTTTCATCTCTTAAACATTATTTTCTCAAATCTCTTATCCTTTACTAGATTCTAATATATAGAAGGTATCCATCAAGAACTTACACAAATAGTGGAAAGAGAAGTTTTCCCTGATGAAATATCCTTCCTTTGCATATCTATGTATGACACTGTGTGAGTAGCAACAAACGATCACTTAGTTTGAGGGTTCATCCTTGTACTCTCGTTCAGATGGTAGGTCGGTAGTGTCAGTTTCTAGAAAAAATAAGGCTATTGTGAATGTGGTCTCCACATCTAAAGACAAATGCCTGGGACGCAATAGACATTTTACAAAACTATCTGAATCTTATACTACTATTTTAAAAAGGTTGTTAAAAGAAAAAGTTCTAACATTACCAAAACCTCGACCTCTGACTGAGCCATATCCTAAGTGATATGACGAGAAAAAAATATGTCAATTCCATCGAGTACATGGACATGACACCGAGCAATGCATACACCTGTGTCATGAGATTTAGGATCATATCAATGATGAGACAATCCATATCGATGGGAAGAAACCAAATTCTAATAAATTTGTAGCCAAGGCTAATAGTGAGTTATAAATTTATATTGATCCATTCCCTTCTCACTCTACAAATCTAGTTACACAATCTTATTCATCTTCTAAGATAGTTCCATCTAAGTACATGAATATGGCCTCATTCACACATATTCCTCCTACTGAGAATGTAAATGCAACTCCTGATATAACTTTCACTTTGCATGATGTGCCACTAAATAAGGAGCCTTCTCCATTATACATTCTTGGCCAGATTAATGGCAATGTCGTAACTAGCATATTAGTTAATTCAACGAGTCAAGTAAATGTGATAACATAGAAAGCTTTGTTCATAAATGGTTTACATAAGAAGAAATACAAAGAGTCACATGACACTCTTTGTACCCATGATGGACTCTCTATTGCCCCTATGGGAATCATTTCTTTGTCAATCTTGGTAGGGCCAAAGGCTGTTAATGTATCATTTATTATAATCCTAGAGTCTAACCTATTCAGAGTTAGGCTAGGTATTTTGTGGTTAGCCTCTATGAATGGTGTTTCCTCTATGGTTTATAAGTGCTTAAAGTTCCCTCATAAAGGAATTGTGCACATAGTGCATGACATTGGCTATAGACTGCTAGTGTTGCGTGGGAACTTCTCTCTAGATCACTTTTGGCCCACCTCGGTTGGACCTCTCCCTCCTAGGGAGATCTGTTATATAGAGCTTATGTTAAGTATAAGACTAGGGGCTCAACACTGAAGGCTAGTTATCCAATCTCTCCAAATTTTATTTCCGTAAAGGTCTCTACGATGGCGTAGCAGTGAGCTGCCTCTTCCGCCCCGCTAAAGGGAAAGGGGAATATTTCTCACACACTATAGCCTTCTCCTCTTGTGTCTTATGTTTTATCCACTTCTTCCTCTCATCCCACAACGACATCTTCAATTTGTTCCTATGCCACGTATGGGAAGTCTGATGGTGCCTACATGGCCAAAGTCAAAGCCTTCCAGTTACTTATTCTACCCACAATTCCCCGACCTACTGTCTATGGCAAGGGGAAGTATTATTGTGGGTTTTTTCCTATGTGTCAACCTCTGCAACCTCCTACTATTCCTCCATGTATCCCTCAAGCATCGAATGTGAAGAGGCTTGTCGTTGAGGCTCTTGTTGTTGTTTTTGCTCCCATTCCTCCTCCTCCTGCTCCTACTTAGGAAACCACCCTTCCATTGGATATAGTTGTGAAGGATATTCCTATAGTTAAGTGGCCCTCGGACTCTTCTCAAGCCACATCCTCTAGTGCTTGTAGTTGAAGCAATCAGCTTGTGCGTGAGTGCAAGCACTGGTGAAAGGATATAGCCATGGAGCATGTTGCCTTAGAGAAGATGGAGGAGGAACCAATAACATTTTTTTTTGTATCATCTGTTGTTGTTCCACCTTTTTCAAATGTTCCTACCTTGGTTCCCATCACCTTTTTTTTTTTTTGTCTCCTCTAGTGGGTCCTGATGATCCTCACTTGAAAATGGTGCAAGTATTCATCGCTCCCTCTTGTAGCCCATTGACATGTCAAATTTAATGGTGGTGTCTGTTGTAGCTTTTTCCTCCTCTTCTTCCTCCTTTGCTTCTACTTCTTCTATATGGATTATGTATCCTCTATTGAAAAGAAAGTTGGAGGATGACCTCATTGCAAGTGGTGGGTAGAAGAAGGGTTTGCCTTATTCAGAAGTTAGTTATATTTTGGCTTGCATCATCCTTGTGATGGAGGCAACCCCTACTTCCCTAGAGTTGGTTAGTGCTCCTTTCCCTAAGGCTAGTGGTGACTCTTGAATGTCTTATCCTCCCCCTTATCAGTTGACACATGTAACTCCCATTAAATGCATTTTTATCTCATTGGAGGATATCCCAACTCTATCTTCGATCTTTGAAAGATTGGTGACCTTTTCCTCCTAAGAGTTTGGAGAATAGGATCTTGTTGAGCCCTCTTCCTTGGCCCTCATTGTAGGAGAATCGGATAGTGCAACCCTTGTTATCCTTCCCTTACAGGCCCGTCCTCCCTCCCAATATAATGATCTAGATTGGGAGCAAGGTGACCTATTGGTTGATGGTGATTATTAGGGCAACACCTCATTTATCTTTAGAATAGATTTGTTTGTTTGTGTTCCCCTGTGCTTTTCTTTTAATGTTTTTCATTCTTTTCAGGGGGACCCTTGCTACCCTTGTAGGTGCTTGGATATAGGTGTGGAAATATATCATGAACTTCTTCTATTTGTGTCATCATTCTTCTATGTGTTGTAATATTGCTCTTTGATATTGGGGACAATACAAAGCGTCGGGGGCATTTAAACCTTCTTCCATGGTGACCCAATTTTTTATTTTCACTTTGTTTTTGTGTGCTCTTTCTTCATGTTCTGATCTATTAATGGATTGATGATAGTTCATATGCATATTATAAGTATCTATTTATATCTATGGATAGTTTTGACCCTGAATGATCAGATCCCCCTATCTCTTGATTTCTTTGTCTTTGTTTGTCTACTTTTTGATGTTGTGGTTTCAATGTGTTGTCCCTTGCATGTGTGACAACATACTAGGAATACATCTCGCAATGCATTTTGTGCCACAACATATTTGCCTCTCCTTTCTCTCCCCTTAGGATATCATGTGCTCATTTGTGTAGCACACTCCATCCTAAGGGGGGGCTCTCATGCTTTTCTAATTTTCAATTAGGGTGAATTCTTTCAAAAGGATTCCTTGGTGCCAAAATTCTTTACAATGAATTCCTTGACAAAGGAATCCCTTATTGAAAATATCTCATTTTCCAAATTGATTCTTTCTCTCAAAAGGGACTCCTTGTTGAAATTTTTATTTTGAAAATCATTGTGTAGTGAAAGAATCTAAAAAATTTCCTTTTGAAAAAGGAGCACTTTTTATTTAAAACGAAAGAGTCTAAAAACTTTCCTTTGAAAAAGGTGTATTCTTTCCATTGGATTCCTTGACAAAACACTTTTCAAAAATGATTCCTTGATGATAGAATCACTTGCGAAAATTTCATGTCTTACAATTGGAGTGTCCCTTTGAATGGGCTCCTTGGTATTTTGAAGGGTTCCCGATCGAAGGAATCCCGTTTGAAAGCTCTTCTCTTAAATGAATTATTTGGTGTCTTACAATGTGTCTTCTTTTTGATATTTGATGTCATGTATCATAGTGTTTGACATCTTATATCTTGGCATCTAGCTTGGGGAAGCCTAACTAGACCTATCTTGCATATTGGCATCTAGCTTGGGGGCAACCTGACTAGACTAGCCTTTTTGTGATTGTCCAACAATAGAGTTTGTAGTAGTTGTAAGCTTATCTAGTCAGATTATGTTTTGAGTACCATCTGATCAACTTGTGTGTCATCTTGTGTCTTATAGATGTGTATCTTATGATTGGTTTTTTTGCCTAACATGTTTGTCTACATCCTAACATGTTATATGGTGAGATCACAACTAGCTTTGTAGTATCAAGAACTTATGGAGCTCCCTCTTTCATGCCTAGGTACACCAGATCAAAGATCTGCTTCCTTGATGATTTTTTTATATTCTCTTCAATCTCTTTCTACTTTAGCTCTCATACACATTTACACGTATGTTAGCTAAAGTGGGGGAAAAATGTAATGGCATAAAATTTGCACCCTAGACAAATTTCCCATTTATTTACCCTCACCTTAGAGTCATAAGTTTGATGATGAAAGAATCTTCCACCTTCACCATGTTCTTGCTGCATAGCTTTGTCTTTTTGCATTAGTGGAGTAATTTTTGTTGGGGATACGCATGTGCCATGCAGACGTCCACGCATCACGCTACTGTCCTAAGAAGATTCTTGCCTCTAGAATCTATAAAAGCATTACATTTTTGGTTTGGCCATGAAGGTAACATCCTTTTTTGACCCTTGATCGATGAAAAATGCATCCTTTCCCTCCATTTACCCATTTGAACTTACCTTTAGCAATCTCCCTTAATTCTATCATTTTTATCAACCTCTCTCTCAATTCTTGCAACACTTGTTGATCATTTTTAACAGCTTCATACTTCACTTTTTATAGCTTCTTCTTGCTCCCAAGCCATTGTCATTGTAGGTTTACAAAGCTCTACCTGCTTGGCGTGATGCTATTGCTATCTTTCCTCATCTATTGACCTTGAGTGCTTGTATAAGGGAGGTGATATTGTGTTCATTTGCATACTTATTTACTTGCATTGTTGTTCTTATAGAGTAGAATTCTAGTTGTCATTGCTCTTTATTTCATTATGTTATTTCTATTCTCTCCTTTATCTCTTTCTCTATATCTTTGCATAATGGCTGTCCATAGAGGTGGGAACAACAAAATGGGGGTTTGATTGTGGTAGACCTCAAAACACAAACCCAAAATTTTCCTCATCATTGTGTGTAGATGCAGGTTTAGATTGCTTGGAGCTAGCTAGAGGATTGGGTTGTGGGAGTGAATGGTATCTTTTCTTGATCTTTATATTTATTTCTAGTATTCTTCTTGTTGTACTATTTAATTTTATATTTCACTATTAAACTATAAAATTGTAGTGTTTTGGGTTGATTAGTAGATTCAACATGATTTTTTGTTTGTCCCTCAACCCTCTATCTATATAGGATGCCATCACATCCCTAAGATGCCAACATAGCACACTGGAGTCTAGTTCCTATGTTGCCATCCTCAGAGAGAGAGTTGTCTGGTATGCAATATGAGACCCTTGTAGTCTTCTCATCTAGTTCTTAAAATACCTATCATAATCTAAGAGGAAATATAGTTCTATTTGCTCCCCCTTTTCAGCCCATCCTTTCCTTTTTGATCTATCAAATAGTCTAAGGTAGTGTAGGGTAGTTTGATCCTTGGGATTCTCTTGAGAATGAAGAGACTCATGAACAACGAATCTCCTTTCTCTACACATCCTTCATACTCCTCTTCCACAACACATTGAGTACCCATTTAGAGAAATGTAATGGACAAGGTAACCCCCAAACTCATGTGAAAACATTTTCCACTTTGTGTAGTGACTTCCAAATAGACTTCTTGTAAATTTATTCCCTCGTTCCTTAAAAGATAAATCTCTATACAAAAATTTGCATGGAAAAATTGCTTATCCTATTCTTGAGGGTGATGTTCAAAGGATTTTCATTAATAATTTGCATAGAAAAATTAGAGAAAAGATTTTTTTTTTAATTCACATCTTTCACACAATTATGCACAACACTTCATAATTATCAAATTTAGGTAACTCAATACGAACCTTCTTCATCATTGACTCTATTTGTTAAGAATGAAGAGACTCATCAAAACTTAACAAATTTAGAAAAAAGAACAAGAAATTCATAAAGATCAACTCAAACACTTCTAATCATATTGATCTCAAGTGGTAGCTACGACCCCCATTGTAGCTCACTTTTTTTCCAAATTTATGCATTGTAACTTCACACCTCTTTCTAAGTCTTTGCATAGCATCATGATGCAATTTCTTAAGAATAATATGTTGAAGCTTCCTCTCGTCTATCCCATAGATCCTTCCAAGCCTTTTCCACCTTTGTTTGACTCCAAAGCCTTTTTCCAATACCATTGTCAACCTGGGCATGATATGGAAACAAATTTATGTATAAAACATGAGATTCAAGACCTCATTTATTATAATGATATAGTGGTTGATGGTGTTAATTACAAAGGGAATAAATACGTAGCACCTCCAAACCAAAACTTGTAAATATTCACCAATCCCTTGCCTTCCCACTCTACCAATGTTGTTGAGCATAATGATAGAGGATTTATTGCTATTGATGATGTATCTAATGAAGCCAATAATATGGTATAATTGATAGAGAAACCTATAACTAAGCCCAAGTGTGACCCTTGCATCATCTTTGACTCAAGAGAAATCACAAACGCTTTGGATGGACCATTATACATTACTGCAAAAATCAAAGGTAAGCTCTTAGGTGGAGTGCTCATTGATCCAGTATGCATGGTGAATGTCATTATGAAACAACATCTCTATACACAAAAATTCTATCAAGATAAATATGATAAATCTGATGTTATGATTAAGGTGTATGATGGTTTCACATTTCCTACCTTAGGTTCCATCACCCTTCCCATAGAATTTGGTACTAAGTGCTTAGATGTTACCTTTGCTATCATACCTACTTCTAACCAATTTCTTGTTAAGTTAGGACATCCTTGGCTAGATTCTATGAAAGCTATCCCTTCCACCATCCACAAGTGTTTGAAATTTCCTTACAATAGGCAAGTCATAACAATGAATCATAGTCTTTATCAGCCCTTAGAAAATCATGGGAACTTCACACTTGATTGCTTTTGGTTGAAGAAACCTCAACCTTTGAAACCCTTTCAAGATATCCTCTTCCTATCCTACCAAAGTTTCAAATCCAATAGGATTAGTTCCTTAAGTAAACCTTTGGAATCCACTTTGACGTCTTCCACTAAGGATCCTTCATCGTCTATGGATGTAGATGTAGCTCTTCGTGCCCCACATGTTATGAAGTGGACCTCAACCTAGACCAAGAATCCTTCCTACTCCTCCTATTCCTCCTATATATGATTTGGTGCCACCTCCCAAATCTTATAAAGGATAAATAGAGAAGTATCCAACATCCTCTATCTCTCAACCTAGTGTGGTTTCTTTTGTTCCTCCTTTCGCGTCAAAAGAAAAGGAAGAAAAGGAACCAATGTTGAGTAATTCCCCAACTCCTTCAA